>SNQJ01S0077206.1:0-11776 GCA_010110895.2 Picea sitchensis | reverse complement strand
ATTGTGTGTGAGTGTTTTTTTGAAATGTCCAACATTTCAAGTGGACACTCCACCCATCATCAGGGACATTGAAGTTCTTGTCCCAACTCTTTCCCTTAAACGTTCTCTTTTTCTCTAAATCATCTCCACCCTTGTTTGCTTTCTATTGTCATTGTGTGTGAGTGTTTTTTTGAAATGTCCAACATTTCAAGTGGACACTCCACCCATCATCAGGGACATTGAAGTTCTTGTCCCAACTATTTCCCTTAAACGTTCTCTTTTTCTCTAAATCATCTCCACCCTTGTTTGCTTTCTATTGACGTATGTAATTTACTCTTGAATTTTGTCATCGATTCTTCCCCTTTTTATCCTCGTGCTATTCTATGATTAACCCCTTTTTCATCACTTTCCTTAGTTTCAACATCCCTCTTCCCTTTTATTATCCTCCCCCATAATTACTTTTGATCTTTTACTGTTTTTTTGGTTAATAATTAATCATTTTTACCTTCATTATTAATATATATTCTTTCTTCTGTTGTTCAACTTATTTTTCTATTTCTACAACCCTTATAATCTCTTTTCTCAATTGTTTATTTATCTATCCTAACAATTAACAACATTATCTTCTTATTTTCCATTATAATTAACACTTAAGCTAATTTTTATTTTGTTGGTATCGATTAATTTTTCAACCTTTCTTTCCCTTTACACATTTTATATCTTAAACCCTAATTTTCATTTTTCATTATTCCATTTTATTATTATTTGTATCATTTAGTTCCAATTTCAATATCTCCCCTTCCCCAATTTAATAATGATTAAATGCAACATTTAAATCCTTATCTCAATGGTCACAACTATTAATTCTCTCTTAAATACAACCTCAACTATCATTTCTTAAATGTTAAACGTTTCAAAAAACACTCACACACTCATTATCTAAAAAATGACTTAAACAATTCTATAATTATTAATGAATATGAGTTACAAATCTTAATTCTCTCTTAAATACAACCTCAACTATCATTTCTTAAATGTTAAACGTTTCAAAAAACACTCACACACTCATTATCTAAAAAATGACTTAAACAATTCTATAATTATTAATGAATATTTTCATATTGATTCAAAATATAAAAAAAATTATTAAATGAAATATTTTATTTATATGTATGTCTTATAGTATTTCTTCTATTTAATTTATACCATAAAGAAAAGAAAAATGAGATACACCATTATATAACAAATTATTATAGTGAAAAGATTGATATTTATTATATCAAATTCATGAATCATTAGTTTTGATTTAATTTTATAACGAAAAGATTCATATTTATATTGAGTTTTAATTTTTCCTATATTTTGCATATAATTGTATAGATTACCACTTCAATTAAAATAAATTCCACTAACTTCATTAAAAATATCCATACATTATCTATAATACATCTATAAAATCAAAGTCTATATATTTTATTCAATAAAAATTCATATCCATCTTAACTCGAAAAAATATATATTATGTGATTTATTCTAGACAGCCCTATTATATAGTAAAGAAAGTGCACATTTATATGGAGTGGACATGTTTTTGATCATACTATTAAATAAACACATGTTTGTAAATAAAAAATCATTAATAAATAAAATCAAATATCAAAAATTATATTTATTATCAAAATAAAAATATTTTTTTTTATTAAAAAAACGATTTATCATTTGATTAGAAAATAATATGTTAGTTTCTCATAAATTTTATTAGTATTAATTTTTGAGAGATTATCCGTACAAATACAAAGCAGCTTAAATTGAACAATCTTAGATATTCTTTGATTTTGAAAAAACACTATATGTATAATTTATGAATAACTACATAAAAACTCTCCCACACTTTGAACTTGTTCTTATGAGTAGCTATTGTTAGAGAAGGCCAACCTTATCATTGTGCTACAAAACAAAAAAGTAAAGGTTGTATGGGTCTTTGTCCACTCAAAAATATTTGTTGAAAAATGAAACATAGTATAGTTAAATGTGTAGATAATAAATAGTTTTTTTTTTAAATATAATTCATAAAATAAAGAAAAATAACATTATTTTATAAATAAAGAAGACAATGAAGTGTATATCATAACTTTTGGCCATGATCCCACATTTGTACACACAATTTTTTGACACATACATGTCCATCTTTCACACACATACAATGTAAGGGTAAAAAAAGAAAGTTGTACAAAAATATGCTTGTGCAAAATACTCTACATTGCATATTACAATAAATAAATAATATTAATTAATTAATTAATTAATAATATTAATTAATTAATTAATAAATAATATTAAATAATTAATTAATTAGTAAATAATATTAAATAATTAATTATCTAATAAATTATAATCAAGTTTAAGTTTAAGTAATAATGTATTACACACTACAATAATTAAATAATATTAAATAGTTAATTATTTGATTACAAATAAATAAATAATTATTAATTATTTAATAAATAATAATTATTACTATTATTATTTGCACTGTTATTAATTAGTTGATTGATTAATAATAGTAAATAATTAATTATTTAATAAATTGTAAACATAGTTGTTTGTTTGGGGATACGTCTTGCAAAATTCTTTTCACTTAAACAAAAATGCATTGCACATTAAAATAATTATATAATATTAAATAATTAATTATTCAATAAATAGAAACCATAGTTGTGCAATGATATGCTCATGCAAAAGTGTAAGCAACAATGCATTTCACATAGCACAATGTGTAATGCCTTGTTCCTTAAGCCTGAAGAATTTTGCACAAGTATATTCCCATACCGATACATCGTAACTTTGGAACACATACATGCCCTCATTCTGTACCCATACGATCTACTGGTACATAATCATAGATGTGTGGGGATATTCCTATGCAAAATCTTCTGTACTTAAACAACAACACATTACACATTGCAAGAATTAAATAATATAATTAATTAATTAATTAATAATATTAGACAATTGATTATTTAATAAATTGCAATTATAGTTAATAGTTGTGGATGAATATGTCTGTGAAAAAGTCACCTCACATAATAAACAATACATTGCACATTGAAATATTAAATAATTAATAAATACTAATGATTTAATATTACAATGTGTAGTGACTTTTGCAAGGACATATCCCCGCACAACTATGGTCTCGTACTTGTACATCATAAGTTTGGGGCACGTCCATGCCCGCTCTCCATAGCTGTATGATATATGGATACAAAACCATAACTTTGCGAGAATATGCAGGTGTCAAAAGTGTTCGCACTTAAGCAACAACGCATTTCACATTGCAATAATTAAATAATATTAAACAATTAATTATTTAATAAATTGCAACCATAGTTGCGCTAGAGCATGTCTCTGCAAAAGTATTCACACTTAAGCAACAACACATTGCACATTGCAATAATTAAATAATATTAATTAATTAATAATATTAAAAATTATTTATTTAATAAATTGCAACCATAATTGTGTGGGGATATGTCTATGCAAAAGTCTTTGCACTTAAGCAGCAACGCATTAGATATTGCAATATTAAACAATTAAAATTATTATTTAATATTTAAATGTGCAATGTGTTGTTGCTTAAGCTCACAATCTTTTGTAGAGGTATATCCTGGTACAACTATAGTGTCCACACAAATTAACAATTATTTATTAATTATTTAATATTGTAATGTGCAAAAATCTCTAATTATTTAATATTGTAATGTGCAATGCATTGTTGCTTATGTGCAAAAGCTTTTGCATAGATTTTTGTACAAACATATCCCTACATAGTTATGGTTTTGTATTTATACATTTTATGTGTAGAAACTTTTGCTTTGACTATTTATTTTTAATAATTAATTAATAATTAATATTAAATAATTAATTATTTAATAAATTGCAATATAAAACTATTCCATTTTCAAATAAATTCAATGAAATAATAATCTCCCACCCTAACACTTGTCTTTTTAAAAGAGAATATATTACTATTAAAAGGGAATGATATTATTAATTGGGACAACATCAAAATAACATAATTATGTACCCATCACTCCTTTTCTTTGAAAACTATTTTTAAATATATACATTTTTATTTATCTCAATAGTAAATAAATTATTAAAAAATTGTCACTCATAAATATTTAAAATATTTGTTATCACAATATTTTGTATATTAAATTTTTTAATATATATTTTTTAATTCTAAATAATTTTAAGAAAAAGATTAGATTGACTTGAGGTTGAGATATTTTCTCAATCAAATATATTTTCTCAATCAAATAAATCTTAAAATCAAAGAAGTTTTATTGTCTTGAGACTAAGATTATTGTATTTATATGTATTCTATTTAATTGTTTAATATAACTATTAAAAACACTTTTGATGTATGTAATTATCTCTTCTCTCCCTTTCACGTTTTCTAATATAGTATAAATGTCGGATTGAGTTTGACTCCCTCATGGGAGTGCCGAGGGAAATGGAAGATTGTGAGGGTAAGAGAGTAGAGTAAATTGGTTGAGTGATTGCTATCTAATCCTTGGTTTATTCATTTTATGAGATCTGAGTTCACACTGAAAGAACATTGGTTGTATATGTATATGTTGTGAAAAGTATACACAACTATAGAGGATCTGCCATGAGGAATAGAAGAACAATCACCATGTGGAGAGAAATCTAGCGATGAAAGAAGACGTGGAAGATGTATTGCTAGAAATTCAATTAACGCATCCATCCAGAGTCACCTCTCCATTTCCACATCCATGGGTTGTCTAGCATCTCCATTGAGTCTGCGAGGAGGAGTATCATTGATTGTTGGAGAAATTGGGATATTGTGGTTCATTCCAGTCACAATTGTGATTCAAGTAGGAGGCGTCGAACTGGATTGAGCATTATTAGAAACTACGCAGAAGAATTAGGAGCACCTTGGGTAGTTTGCAGAACAATGTCTTGTTGCTCGGTGACATGAGCAGACATAATAGTGATGTCAAGCATGGATTTGCTCAGCTATAAGATGTAATTCAAGCCTCTTAGGGCAAATTTTCTAGTTATAGGAAAAATGTATTTCTATGTTGCAAGAATTTTGCCGAGATGACAGATTTGGGATATATTGGTTGCAGATATGTTATTGAATGTGAATATGCATGGAGGCTTGTGATCGTGAGAGGAAGAGTAATGTTGAACTATTGTTGCCTTGTTGAGAGAAGGCTGACTGCATTTCCAATGGAGGAAATATGGAATCTAATTTGTCAATTCATGAATGTATGGTGCCTCTAGAAAGTTTAAATCATAAAGAATATATTGCAAGAATATATACTAGCATAGTCTCTAACTCGTGGTTGATGAACTCCGAAAGGCGGCTTATGGTTGTTGAACTTATTGCTGTTAAAAACACAAGCATGCACTGTAAATTATCACAAACGATTGGCGATTGCTGGTGATGCCAGCACAAAAACGCGGCCACCAAATGTCAGCCAGCTGAAACATGAAATGCCTTAATACCTGTGCGAATACCTTAATATTTTTTAATCAGGTAGACGTGGCACTAAGTTACTGAACACGGTAATTTTTAAACACGATTAGGTAAATGTAAAAAAATAAACGTATAAATGGATGTCTTTATAATGGCTCGGAAGTTAATGGATGAAATCAGAGCCATTCCTTTATTGTGATGACTAAGAATATTCTAGGCATATTTAATCTCGTCCATAGAAAACATATTAAGAACTAAAAACCTATTAAATGTGCCCATTGTCAATAGGTGTACGCCTTTCGGCGTAATTATTGACTTACTCAAAGAACATTTTAATGTGGGTGAGCCTACTACCATTTACGACTACTAGCATATTATCACGTGTATCAATATGAACGAAGATGGAGTCGTCACCTTCGAAGAGTTCTATGCCCATGCCAACAATGATGGAACTTATGGAAGTGCTTAAAATCCAATATGATACACGGAAACCACTCTTCAAGGATAGATGAGAAGGATGGAGTTATGTGCCTCTTACAAAATAGAAGAGAGGTTTGACGTGGTTTGCATTTAATAAGATACTAGGGATACTAGAGAAGTTGTTGCCAATGATGTGTGTCATGGGTTGTTGAAGAATGTTGGGAGTTGTGCACCCATGATGGGATACTAGAGCATCTTCATGTTGATGATGGTGAAATTAGAAACCGTAGTAATGGTGAATTTTTTTATTTGGGAGTTTGTGTTGAGAAACATGTTGAGACTAGTCACCTCACTACGTGGATGCTTTGTTAGAATTGACTACTCTAATAATTTCTTGTTTGGAAACTCCAAAGAAGAACATGTTAATGGTGTCTTAAAATTATAAGCATGGTTAACTTTGTGAATCATTTCTTGCACATGTTTTCTATCTTGTTTAGTTTTTTTTATGTTAAATGTGTCTTGGATTTTAATGATATATATTCAGATTAGAGACCTCAATATTATCAGGGTGAAATTATTTTGTTAGAATTTGTTACTCTAACAAATGATAGGAAAGGAAAAGATATCCAAGACAATCACTAAATCATGATACCAATGATGAAGACAAAGATGCTTAGAGGAAGATGGTATTCTTGTCATGTGTGGGTGAGTGCAAGCTAATGATGGTCTCTCATGACACGTTAGTGGAAATTCAAACCTAAAAAAAAAAGAAATTGTTAACTTGGAGGGATTATTCAAGGTACTTTTACAATGAATTTGAATATTGTGTAAGAAGATGAAAAATAGGAAATTGGATTAGATTTCCGAATATACAACTTTTATTCATAGAAATTGTCATTAACTATGTCAAATTTGATTTTTTCTAATAGTGGCATCTTATTTTTCCAACAAAATATAAGACATATGTGTTTGTTCGTGCAGGTGTTGAGTACCTTAACGATGAAATTTAGTTCCAAAATCTTGTATACTTGTAGAGAACCCGTTTTTATTGTGCCATGTAGTTTTTGGAAATTTATAATATTAATTTTATATTCTTTTTAAATTATCAAAGTCAACATGTCCATGAAATTACAACATCCTTTGTTCGTGCAGGATAATAGGGTATTAACATGATCAAAACAATTTTTTTTTTTTATTGTAAAGATCAGTCTCCTCTAGTTTTGCATATAACTCATTTGAGAAATTGTTAAGCCAACAAAAAGTTATAGAAGAAATAAGAGAGACATGTATTCTAGGATTTTGATATATGTCGAGACAAAAATAGATTAAAAAAGTAAGCATTATTAATTATATATATATATATATATATATATATATATATATATATATATATATATATATATATGGAATCTACATCCACAACTCTATAAGTGTGTAGGTTTCATCAATACTTCATTATTTAGCTTATATAAAAATAACGTTAAAAATAGAGATATGGAGAGGAATTCATAAAAGTGGAGGTTTTTATGTATTTGCAAATCAAACCACTAGGGTTTCATCCCATTCAAATGTGTACCAACCAACTCGAGCTTATGTATGCTAGGTTGTCACTCATGCCTCAAAAATTTGAAATCAAATATGAGAGCACTTTAGGAATGTGTGCATGTTCCTAAAAGATCATGTGTGTTTCTAAATTACTGAGTTGTGTAACAAGAACCATTGTGCATTCTTGTTAACACAAATAATTCTCTCTCTCTCTCTCTCCTTTTATATTCCTCTCTTTCTCTCGACCTCCTCTCCCTATCCTAGCTCCTCTCCCCTCCTCTCTCTCCATCTCCCTCTCTCTCTTCCCCATCTTCCCTCTCTCCTTATGTCCCTCTTCCTCCTCTCTCTCCCTCATTTCCATCCCTGATATCTCTCTACAAAACTCACTTTCTTCATATTTTCTCCCTCTCTCTCTCTCTCCCTCCTCTCTCCCTCTCTTTATCTTCCTTCTCCCCCCCCCCCCAAATTCTCTCACTTTATCTCCTAATTTATATTTCCTCCCTCTATCTCTCCTCACCTCCTCCCCAGCCCTCCTCTCTCTCCCATTATCTCTCCCTCCCTGTCTCCCCGTATTCCTTATCTCTCTATCTCCTCCTTCCCCCTTTCTCCATCTCATCTACAACTCTCTATTTATCTCTGTCTCTCTCCTTCTCTCCTCTCACCCCCTCTCTCCTCTCTTTTTTTTTTTTTTTTTTTTTTTTTTCTCTCTTTTTCTCTCACTCTATCTTTCTCTTTCCCCATATCTCCTCCCTCCCAAACTCTCTCCCTCACTCACTCTCTCTCCCCCCTCTCTCACTCTGCCTTTTCTCCTCTCTCACTTGTTGACTGTCTCTCACTAGCTCACTCCTTCTCTGCCCCTCCCATCTACCCCTCTCTCCCTATGTCTCTCCCTAGTCTTCCCACCTCCTCTCATCCTCCCACTCTCTTTGTCTCTCTCTCCACCCATTTCCCAAACTCTCTTTCCCTTCTTTTGTCCTTCCTTTGCTCTCTATGTCTTCCCCCTCCCCCTCTCCTCCCTCTCTCTCTCGCTATGCCTCTCTCTCTCTCTCCATTAGTTATCTACTTTCTCCCTCTATCTTCCCCTTCCCTCCCTCTTTTTTTTTTTTTTTTTTTTTTTTTTTTTTTTTTTTTTTTTTTTTTTTTTCTCTCTCTTTTCTTTCCTTCTCCTATCTACCCAAATGTTATTCCTCCTCTCTCTCTCTCTCTCTCTCTCTCTCTCTCTCTCTTCATTGATCTCTCTCCTCTCTCTCACTCACTCTCGACCTCTATCACTCTCTCGGCTCCCCTTCTCTCTTTTTTTAACTCTCTCTCTCTCTCTCTCTCTCTCTCTCTCCGATCCTCCCTCTCCTTCCTTTCTTCCTATGCTATCTCTGTAATGTGCCTCATAATCGTAACAAAAAACAATTCCTTAGTTTATATAACTGTTGTGAAGATTATGCCTAAAATATAAACTTAGTTATAATATCATTTACAAAACTCTAAAAAAGAACTTCTAAGCTCTACTTACCACAAGAGGTCCCTTTCACCTCGATTCCATTCAACTTTCAGTGTAATGGACTATGTATATAAGATGGGGACTTATAATTCCTACTACGATTCACCCTTTTAACATAAGACCTCCATAGTCGCGTGCATGTCTACCTGATTAATTTAATCCTATGTGACTTTACTTAGTTCCCAACCATAAGATTTATAGGGTTGGGTTTTTAATATCAGGTAACTAGCATATCCACTATGTCTCAGTTAATTAATGGTCCTTAGTACCAAGATTGTTCGTAAAGCAATTTCTACATCCAAATGCCAGTGGAAATTCCACAAATGGATCTCTCTCTGTAATGTACCTCATAATCACAACAACAAAAACAATTCCTTAGTTTATATAACTATTTGACAGAAAGGGTATACCTAAAATATAAACTCGATTATAATATCTGTTACAAAACTCTAAAAAAAAAAAGAACTTCTAAACTCTACTTACCACAAGAGGTCCCTTTCACCTCCATTCCATTCACCTTTCAGTGTAATGTACTATGTATATAATACGGGGCCTTATAATTCCTACTACGATTCACCCTTTTAACATAAGACCTCCATAGTCACGTGCATGCCTACCTGATTAATTTAACCCTAGGTGACTTTACTTAGTTCCCAACCATAAGATTTATAGGGTCGGGTTTTTAATATCAGGTAACTAGCATATCCACTATGTCTCGGTTAATTAATGGTCCTTAGTACCAAGGTTGTTCGTAAAGTAGTTTCTACATCCAAATGCCAGTAGAAATTCCACAAATGGGATCGAACTACTAACTCATGATAACATCAAGGGAATGATAGGGATTTAACTTCTGTCGAGTCATGAAGGTGTCTAATCGTGACATTCCTTAAGTGGAAGGAATGTTCCACTGTCATGGAAGTTAAGGGTCCGTAAGTTTTATTAATGGTAGTCCTGCAAGTTCCATTGAATTTACTGGGATCTACACCCAAAGTGTCACACTGACTCTGATATGGTCACATGGCTAACCGTCCTCCACATTCTCCACATTTACTCCGAGATGACAAGGCACCGTTTAGGGTTGGAGTAGGTTCACAGTTTTCATTGTTGAGTTCTGCGAAGAGGCTCCATGTGACAATTCTTTGGAGGCGTAGTGCATTTCCATGGTGGTCGCTCCATGGTTGTAATAGATGTCGTGGTCCGCATCCCTGGTAATTTTCTCCTTACACATGATACTCTGGTTGATAAAGGAGATGATGCATTTCGTGGATTCTTATTTGGTGTAACTTCTCTGTATTGGTTCCGAAGTTATCCTAAATCCTGGAGGAGTGATTTTATTTGAGTTTATTGTTGTTTTCTACTCTGGTTTTAGGGAGAGTATATTCATTCATTTTTGTCTATGCTTTGGGATAAAGGGTTTTGTAACCTCCTAGTTTATTTTCCCTATTTCGAATATTTTTGATTGATTTCAAATAAGTTAAGACCTCTGCAGAACTTTGAATAGTCCAATGATGATATTCTACAATACATCCAATTTTTTTCTTATATTAGCTATTATCTTCATCGTGGTCTATTCGATTAGATTAAATAGCTGGGACAACTCTGTAATGCTTATTGACTTATAAGTACTATAAGTGATTTGGTTTCATTTTCAAGGTTTGTATAATTCACTAATGATGGGCCCTGTTTGATGCGAGGGTACCCATCAAAGTGTTAATGCACCATCCATCCTCGGCCGAGGCGTCTTTCCAGCTGGAAATGCGACAAGAAAAAAAAAAATACATGCAAGCCTGTCGAACAAAAGTTAAGCATGATCATGGAATACTTCATTACTAACCATCATCATTCTATTGGTATTCTTATTACTTTTATCTATGATTACTAATATTTTTAAATGATACTTCTTTTAAGGATTTCATCTGCGCAAGGATCTCGGATGTTCAGTGCTTATCTTCGGCGCAAAAGGTATTCGAGTTCCCTTTGAAGGCCTTTCCAGAGTTTCAACAGTGAAAAGGGCACGGTCTCTTCCTGGATTACTAGATGTTCGATATAGTTGCGTTCGATTACCTAAAATGGTTGGGAAGAGGGGGTCTTCCAGTTGTACTCTTGGCTTTCTAGTTTGACTACTATGTATAAAGATTACTTTACAAGACTTTTCTTTTCTAATTGAAATAGTGTATTAAGTTGGGTACTTTTACTCCAGTCATTTCGCTACTCTAGTCTCATCCCAAACTCGTAATGTATTTTCGGTTGCTATCGTCTAGAAATGTATTTAGATTCAGATGTTTGCACAATTCAAATTCCAGTCAAGCATTGTGTAAAAAGGAACTTATAAAATTCTGGGGTTTATACTTTGTATATCGACTCTATTGCATATACATTCCATGTTACAATTAATTAAGGCCATAAGATCATTCATAATGTTTGTCTTGTTTCGTGGGTTTTGATGAACATTATGATTATGTAGCTTTCTCACTAAAGACTTGGAAAAAATAAAATTTCTTCCGTACTTTCTATTTTCGGGTTCGACAAAAATATGCTTGACAGTCTAGTTTACTAAAACATTTCCGTATGAATTTATTGCTATCAGTCTAATATAATTTCTAGGATGAGTTATACTCCTTTATTGCTATGGTTTTCAGAATTACTAGATATGTGTAAATCAAGTTCTGGGTTCCAGAATAGTCTTTGGATTCATCGACCCTCGTACCTCTAGCATTTAATTACATATATGCGTAAGTGTTTGACATGTTTATATTTGTTCAAAATTAATTCCAGAATTTAAAGTATAGCCAAACTAGACTGAATTTCCTTTTGATTTACCATTA
>SNQJ01S0077205.1:59577-72047 GCA_010110895.2 Picea sitchensis | reverse complement strand
CCCTCAAAGCTTGTAATTGAGAGTATTTCTTCATGAACTGGCGATTTTCCCATGTAGCTTCTTCTAGAGGAATATTATTCCACTTTATTAGGTACTCCATAATGGTTCTAATCTGCAAATATATAGAACATCTATCTATAACTTTTTATGGCTCAAGAATCAACTTCCCTTCTTCATCTAATTCTGGAAGTTTTGTCTGCACCAACATAGTTTGCCCCAAAATCGTTTTTAGGAAAGATACATGAAAACCTTATGAATGTGAGAAGACAACAAATCTAACTCATATTCCACTTGTCCAATCATGTGAAAAATCTTGTAAGGTCCATAAAATTTTGGATCTAATTTATTATTCTTGTTATGTTTGAGATTAGATTGCTTAGAAGGCTATAGTCTCAAAAATACCAATTCACCCTCCTCGAATTTTCTTTCACTCTGATGTTGATATGCTTGTTGCTTCATCCTATTTTGTGTCATTTGAAGGTTTTCCTTAATAATTTTAAATATTTCTTTAGTCTTTTCCACATGTGAAACTATTTCCTCCACTTTGGAATGGTCCTACAAAAAATATGATATTCTAAGAACTAGATATCCATAAAGGGATTCAAATGGGGACATGTTAGTAGATGTGTGATAGGTGGTATTATACCACCATTCTGCTAGAGGAAGCCACTTCACCATTTGAGATTTCTAGTCAAAATAATAGTAACATAAATAAACCTCTAAACAATTGTTAACTATTTCTATTTGACCATATGTTTGTGGATGATATGTTGAGCTCTTAGCTAGTGTTTCTCCACTCATCTTCTATAATTCTTTCCAAAACCTTTTGGTGAATTTTGGATCTTTGTCACTTATTATTACTTTAGGATTTCCATGAAGTCTATGAATTTACTTCATGAACACTTCTTCCACTTGACTTGTTGTATATGTACTTTGGATTCCAAAAAAATGTGCATATTTTGTGAGTCTACCCATGACAACAAAAAAGGAATCCTTTCCTTCTGATTTCGGTAAACCGGTGATGAAATCCATTGATATATCTTCCCATATTTTATTACGTATAGGTAAAGGATGAAGTAAACTTGGATTTTTTATTGTTCCTCCCTTATTTATTTGGAAAACCTAACATTCTCTTACAAATTTTTGAATGTAATATTTCTTCATTCCTTCCCCCAAAAAAAATTTTTTATCCTTTGATATGTTTTAAGGAACTCTGAATGTCCTTACATCGAAGAGTCATGAGACTCCCCTAATATTTGTTTCCTCAACTTTGATTGATGGCATAAAAATTTTATACCCTTGTACTAGAGAATGTCTATCTTATATCTCGAATGTTCCATAGAGTTCATCCCTTCCTGAATAAATTGTAATTTTTGTATCATACTATTATCATTTTTCCAGTCATGGTGGGCTTCTTCCAACCACACTGGAATGGAAAATGTAATGGAATATAATCTTGAGGCTTATTCTATTCTATAAAGGGCATCTGTGACCACATTGTCCTTCCCCTTTTTGTAAATTATTTCAAAGTCAAACCCATGAATTTTTTCTACCCATTTTTGTTTCTCTTTTGATGATAATATTTTCTCCAAAAAGTACTTTCGACTATCATGGTCTATCTTGACTTTAAAATGCCTCCCATCGAGATATTGTTGCCATTTTTTTATTGCATGTAAAATTGTTGCCATTTATTTTTCATACATATATTTCACCAAGTCTTTTCCCTTTGATGTTTACTTTCAAAATCCAATGGTCTCCCTTCTTGTGTCAATATTGCTCCAATTCCTTGTCCAGATGCATCACATTTGACTATGAATGTTTGGCCAAAATCAGGTGTTGACAATACTAGTGTAAAATAGATGGTATCTTTTAAGAGTGAGAATACCAAGGTAGCCTCTTCATTCCATACAAATGATTTTTTCTTCAATAGAGAAGTGAGTGGGATTGCAATGTGTGCATAATTATTAACAAATTTCCAATAGTATCCCGTAAGACCCAAAAATCCTCTAAGACTATTGATGTTCTTAGGAGTAGGCCATTTTGTTATAGCACAGATCTTTTGAGGGTCCACCTTAACCCCTTCCCTTGAAATAATATGACCCAAATATTCTACTTCTTCTTTCCCAAAAGAACATTTGGATGTTTTTAAATACAATTGATTGTTCTCAAGAATTTGCAAGACTTGTTCCATGTATTTAATGTGTTCTTCCCATGATTTTCCATATATGAATACATCGTCAAAGAAAACCAACACAAACTTTCTAAAATAGGGTCGAAAATTTTTGTTCATAAGGCTTTGAAAATTTGAAGTAGCATTATCCAACCCAAAAGGCATGACCAAAAACTCATAGTTCCCATCATGAATTCTAAAAGTTATTTTGGGAATGTCATATTTTCTTAATCTGATCTGGTGGTATCCTGATTTAAGATCTAGCTTTGTAAAATAAGTCATTTCATGAAGCTCATATAATAGCTCATCAATATTTGGAATAGAGAATGTATCCTTCATGGTGATTTTTTTTAGATATATATAATTAGGACACATCCTCCAAGAATTATGTTTTCTTCTCACCATCATTACCAAAGATGAAAATGAACTCTTGCTTGGTTAAATAATACTCTAATCCAACATGTCTTGTACTATTTTCTCAATATCCCCCTTTTATTGATGAGGATATCTATAAGGCCTTTTATTAGTAGGAGTAGTTCCCAATATTAGTTTGATTTGGTGTTCATGATCTCTATATGGATGTAGACCTTTAGGAATTTCTTGGAAGACCCTGTAGTGCTTTTCTAATGTGCATCTTAATTCCTCTAGAATATTTTCATCTTCCTCCTTAACTTCCATAGAACAAAGTTTAACAAAAACTCCCTTTCTACCCTTTTGATATTTTCCATTCTATGAGAGTTTATGACCTAAGAAGGTCCATATTTTAACCATTTGAGCTCATATTGAATTCCTTCCAACTCAAATCTCATGAATAATTTGTTATAGTTTGTAGAAATGTTACCTAATGTTATCAGCCATTGAATCCCTAGAATAACATATACACCTCCAATGGGAATGTCATACATAGGGATTTACAAATTATGTCCTCCCATACTTAGTTTAATGTTGTGGAATTTTCCCACACAATCAATACTCCCTCCATTAGCAACCAAAACTTGAAAATTTGTCACTAGATATACAAAACAATTGAGGCTCTTTGCTAATATTTTATCAATGAAGTTATGGGTGATACTCGAGTCAATGAGCACTATAACCTTTTTTTCTTAATGTAACCTACAAAATTCATGGTTTGAAGTGTTGGCAAACCTTCCAATAAATGAACATAGATTTCACACATGTCTGAATCAATGTTGTGCACAATTTCTGCCTCGATTTCCTCCTCTTTTAATTTGACAAGTTCTTCCTCATTTCTTTGTGTAGATGCCTCCACTTCCTCTTCCTCATTATTTTCCAAGCTGAAAATTTCCGTTTCTTTACTTTTACACCATTTTGACCATTTGTTGTTACAACCAAAGCATATTCCTTTTGCTCTTATTTCCTCCATTTATTTCTATGATATTCGAGTAGGTTGAGGTACAATTGTCTTATGAACCCCAAAATGATATTTGCTTCCTGCATACGCTCCAATGGTAAAATTTTGTGTAGCCTTATTCTTGGCTTTAATTTGATGAGAAAATTGCATATATTCCATAATATTTTTAGGATTTTTTAGGAAAATCTCATGCTTAATGTATTCTTTTAATCCACCCATGTAATATTCCAACAAATCTTCATCACTTATGTTATCCACCCTTGTGGCCAATACTTGAAATTCTGAATTATAATCTTCAATGTCACCTAAGTGATTGATTCTTTTCCATTGACTGAAGTAGTCTTGTTCCCAAAATTTGTCATATTTTTCTTCTAAGTCTCTTGTAAATAAACCCCAAGTGTAATGATAAGAATGGGGCTTCCTTTTATATACCCACTCATACCATTGATACAGTTTTATCTCAAAGTTCAAATTTTCTTTGTGAATCATTTTCTTATCATCCATAATATTATGCAGTTCAAAATATTTCTCTATTTGGTTCACCCAGGTAAAGATCTTTGTTCCATCAAACTTCCTTAATTTAACATTGGGAAGGTTCACTCCTTTTGGAGACCATCCATAAGTTACTTCGTTATTGGAGTTAAATACCCCTGGAAAATTCTTATTATTGCAAAGTTGTTCAACCTAAATACTACCTTTATTTTCATGGGTCCCTTTAGACACCTTATCAATTTTAGGCAACCTCCCATTTAAGGCTTCTATAATATTTTGTTCCATTTTTTCCAACTTTTTGACCATTTGTTCCAACTTTCCATCCAGTTTTTGTTCCAACTATTTCATGTGTTCCTTATTTTCATCCATATTATTTTCCATTTATGTTTGAGTATTCATAAAATCAACCTATTTCACTGACATATCCTTCAATTCATTGATTTGATTGTCCAATTTAGATAACTAGTTTTTGTATCTCCTCATTTTCTTTAAGAGTCATGGAGGAGCTTTCTGAATGTTTAATTGTTGAAGTAAATTTTGGATTTTTCTTTGGACCCATGGGAAAAAGTTACTAGGTCCTAAGGAAAAGGGAGTGTGACGTTCTATAGCTCTATGATATATGTGCAGGGCCCAACAATAATACTTGGCCCAATATCTCAGGTCACTAACTAGGGAGTTTTAATTGTTCCCTTAGACGTACTACCCGACTACCCAAGTACTAGAAAGTGGTCTTCCCAAGTGTTTTTCTTGGTGTACTATAGCAGCAAGACAACCAAATATCTTATCTAAGGTTGGTTTTATGTATACCTGATCCGAAAAGATCTTTTACATGACTATGGTTGAATTATTAAGCATGTGTTGATTAACCAATTAGGAAGCTTATTGAAAGAGGAAGAAGATATGAGAATATATCATAGCCACATAAATATGTATAGAACTGAAATTAAGTAATAAATAGCAGCAAACCATAACACCAATGTGATAATGGAGATCGACAATCTCGCCTTATCTTAGTGGGCTTTGTTTGTTTGAAGCTTTACAAGTACATCATGGTAGTGTCAAATGGTTACAACAATGATATGTTCATGTTCTAACAGATCTCATGAACCCATCAAAACTGACGACACCCAAATCGAATGAACAAGGCTCCCAGAAATGGCCCGCAAAGGTGCGCTCCTCAATAGCATCCCTGCATAACAATGGCTTTTGGCTCAAAAATCTTGTATCATAAACCTGTTCTAAACCACCACTGATCTCTCCATGGCCTCAAGAAGGATTTTTTTATATAGGCCTGAAGTTGGTTATCATTTCCCCAACTTCCTCCCAAGATCTGACCTAAAAAAGAGCCCAATATCTCCCAATATTAGCCAAAATCTCCAAAAATTGGCTAATAATATTCATAAAAATCACTATAATATGGTTAATAAACCCATTTTTCCACATTATTTAGGATAATCCCCCCACGATGGGTACATGCCCTCCTAAACATGGTCACATTGTGAATATATGGCCAAGCGCTAGCCCAAAGGGTTGCGCACTGGCCTCTAGCCCATAAATTGTGGTCAGATTGACGCATTTCATAGGATCACAACCCATCGTTTGTGCCCGACGATTGGTTATAGCCACGAGTATTATGGTAACAACACCGAGAAGCATGCCCCCCCACCTGTGGCTCAACCGTATAGTGGAGTTCCCCGTGTATTAGCAGTTGTGGTTATATGACATAGCTCATGACCAGGGGTCAGGTAGTTACAACGGTAAGACTTATAACTCCACGCAAGTGGTAATGTATGGTGGTGGTCGAAAGTGATATGGTTGGACTGTGGGCTAGGGCTTAGACCCCAGCCCTTTTCCGCCATCAATTTACATTCCACACCAACTTAATTAATATAATGTGGGTTGTTTAAGACAACTGATGTGGTGGCGCAATGGTATCTGACTCTTCTACAAAGTCACTAGTCCATGTAGGTCCTGTGTTCAAATCCTTGGAATTCATACAATTTTTCAACCAAATGACCAACACCTTGGTGCCATGTGGCAACCCACATCTAGGCCATGTGGTACCACCCCATTCGTTGATTCTGATGCTACTTGTCAACCATCGGATGGTCCACATATACTTCCCAATCAACAACCGTACCTACCACTTGTCTTCCTAGTCAACATCGTACCCTACCACGTGTCACCATACAGTAGGGCCACATGGCACCTCTACGAATGTGTCACCCTTCCAATGGTGACACATGTCACATCCTGGTTGGTCCACGTCAATTGTACGAAACCTCTGCCACATCAATTGTACATCCTGCCAACTATGCCTATGCCACATGTCATGTTTCCACATCAGCATGATGACATCATGTTGATGTCAGTATTGACTTTTTTACTATTGACCTGTTTGACTTTTTGCCTATTTGGAAAAATGAACAAAACACGATATCAGGAGCATACGACGTTTGTTTGAGCCCATTCAAGTTATGTTGGGTTTGTATTGATGGGACCTATGCACACATTTGTTTTGAAGCCATTATGAAAACATTTATTTTTAGGCCTTTATGAGCCCCATCAAGCTCCTAGATCTGAATCTGGATCACACCTCCCCACTAAAGGACCTTTTAGTCCCCAAAAGGTTACAAGAATGGAATTTGACTGATTACATACTCATACAGAGAAAAAAAAACACAATGTTGTACAAAAATGATGTTATAATAGGTCATCATTTCAACATGTGTGATTACATTAATGTAAGCAAAATACAATGAAGTTGTGACATCCACTTATGGAAAAACCAAGTGGTTGGTTTCCTTCCTTCATGGTGTTCCTCTTGCTTCACTGGTAATCCTTCTTCCTTCATGAGTTCATGCAAAATCCTTTTGTCCTTCCTTGGACGAAGCTCCGGTTTAAGCTTCCAACAACTAGCCTTCTGATGTCCACTCTTGCTGCAATAATTGCAGCGAGTTTTTGGCATCCAGACCTATTTTCCTTTCTCTTTCTTCTGTTGTAGAGTTGAGCCTTTATGTTGTGTTTCCTTCCTGGTTGACATAGGTTTCTTGTACAAATTTTTTCTCTTCCAACACTTGGCAACACAATGCTTGGGTGAATGACAATAAATACATGGATAAGTATTCCACAAGTTCTGGATTACTTGATTATGCTTATTATAATCAAAAGGAGAATTGGTAAAAACATGACCATTATACCTTCCATGATGATCTTTACTTTTCTTTGGGGATGACTTGCATTCACTACCACAATCCTGAAGTGATGCGCCATTATCTTTCATGAAGTGTTCCTGCAATGTCTTAAGCTGGCCCTTTGAAGAATTACTTGTTTTCGAAGTTTTGGAACCCATCTTGCAGGATGCTCCAAGCTCCACTTCACCATATCCAAATACTAAATATCAAGGCCTTTCCACAACCTCAATAGGATTCACTATACATTGGCCCTCAATTCCAAGGCCCTTTCCTTCTTCATAACCCATCTTGGTTAGTATTCTCAAACCTACACCTTTTGTATGTTTTTCAAATGCACCAAAACCATCTTGATGGGGATAAAGAGAAATTGGTGAGCAAACTTCAGTGCATACCTGAGATGTGTTTTCTGAAATAGATGTAAAAGGAACTTCCTTTAATCTTTCTTTTCCTTTGTTGTTCTTTGATCCTTTCACTTGAATTGTGCTCTTTCGTTCCAAGCAGTCTTTATACAACACTTTCACCATCTCGGCCATGAATAACACCGAATTTTTGAACTCCTTCTCATCATGAGAAAGTCCTGTTTTAGATGCCATTTTCTCACTTGAGATGAGCTCTTCCCTAGTTAACATGCAAAAATCAAATTCCAAATGTCAACTAGCTCCAATACCACTTGATCTCGAAAAGATCTTTTACACGACTATGGTTGTGTTATTAAGCATATGTTGATTAACCAATTAGGAATCTTAATGAAAGAGGAAGAATATATGAGAATATATCACATCCACTTAAATATGTACAAAACTGAAATGAAGCAATAAACAACAACAAACCATAACAATAATGTGATAACGAAGTTCGACAATCTCGCCTACGTCTTCGGGCCTTGTCTCATTTGGCTTTGATTATTTTTGTTCGAATATTTACAAGTACATAATGATAGTGCCAAAAGGTTACAACAATGATTTGTTCATTTTCTACCAAATCTCATGAACCCGTCAAAACTGACGACACCCAAATCAGATGAACGAGGCTCCCAGAAATGGCTCGCAAAGGTGCACTCCTCAATAGCATCCCTGCATAACAATGGCTTTTGGCTCAACAATCTGGCAACATAAACCTATTTTGAACCACCATTGATCTCTCCATGGCCTCAAGAAGACTTGGTTTATATAGGCCTGAAGTTGGTTATCATTTCTCCAACTTCCTCCCAAGATCTAGCCTCAAAAAGAGCCCAATATCTCCCAATATTAGCCAAAATCTCCAAAAACTGACTAATAATATTCATAAAAATAACTATAATATGGTTAATAAACCCACTTTTCCACATTATTTTGGATAATCCCCCCAATATGGGCACACTCCCCCCTAAACATGGTCACATTGTGCATATATGGCCAAGTGTCAGCTCAAAGGACTGTGCGCTGGCCTCTAGCCCGTAAACTGTGGTCAAATTGACGCATTTCATAGGACCAAGACCCATCATTTGTGCCCGACTATTAGTTATAGCCTCAGTTATTATGGTAACAACACCAAGAACCATGGCCCCGCACCTGTGTCTCAACCATATAGTGGAGTGCCCCGTGTATTAGCAGCTATGGTTATATGGCATAGCTCGCGACCAGGGGTCAGGCCGTTACAACGGTAAGAGTTATAACTCCACACAAGTGGTATTGTATGGTGGTGGTTTCAAGTGGTATGGTAGGACCGTGGGCTGGGGATTAGACCCCAACCCTTTTCCACTGTCAATTTACATTCCACACCAACTTAATTAATATAATGTGGGTTGTTTAAAACAACTGATGCGGTGGCGCAATGGTATCTGACTCTTCTGCCAAGTCACTAGTCCACGGAGGTCCTGTGTTCAAATCCCCTAAAGTCATACAATTTTTCAACCAAACTACCAACACCTTGGTGCCATGTGGCATCCCACGTTTGGGCCACGTGGCATCACCCCATTCTCTAATTCTGATGCCACTTGTTAACTATCAGATGGTCCACGCATATTGCCCACTAAGTAATTGTACCTGCCACATGTCTTCCCAGTCAGCGCCATACCCTGCCCTATGTCACCGTATAGTAGAGCCATGTGGCACCTGTATGAATGTGCCACGTGTCACCCTTCCAGTGGTGACATGTGTCACATCCTGGTTGGTCCACGTCAGCTATATGAAAACTATGCTATGTCAGTTGTACGACTTGCCAACTATGCATCTGCCATGTTAGCATGATGACACCAGCATTGAATTTTTTACTGTTGACCTATTTGACTTTTTGCATGTTTGGAAAAATGAACAAAACGTGATATTAGGAGCATACGACGTCCGTTTGATATCGTTCAAGTTGCATTGGGTTCGTATCAATGATACCTACGGACATGTATGTTTTGAAGTCATTCTGAGAACATTGATTTTTAGGCCTTTCTGAGCCCCATCAAGCTCCTGGATCTGAATTTGGATCAATACACCTAGGGGACTTCCTATATACCCCAAAGGTACATGGAATTGAGATTCCATCTACAACTATTGTCTAATGTGGTACTACTTGAAGGGGTACTAGTAGGGGTTATAGGAGTTTCCAACTAGGTGAAACAATGTGTTTCCAACCACATGAAACCATGTGTATTTCCTGCATGTATTTTTTCCCAACCACAGTTTTACTCATTGAATGATATATCCTATGTTATTTAAGGATCTCAAAACACTTCTCTTAAAAAAATAAAAAATGATCTTGCTAACTGTTGCGCCTCTTTTGTCACCTAAATGAGACAGAACTTGTTTGGACTGGTGGATGTATTGTGGGTGTCAGCGATGGCCCACTGATGGGTGGAGGAAGGGCAACAAGGTATGGTTGTTGATAAGGAGGTGGAGGATAATAAGGGGTTCCTCCATATGCCGATGGATATTGAGGTGTGCCATACATTGGTGGTTGTTGGGGTTGTGGATTGTGGTGTGTAGTGTTACCAATCAATCCGTCTACTGAGTGAGACATCCTGGGTTTATCTTGGCTGAATGGCACTAGTTTTGGGAGATCAAGGAGTACTGTGTACAAGTACCCTAATTGAGAATAGATGAGTTCATATTGTTGAGCCTTACTAATGGCTTCTTCTTCCGATTAAGGGAAGGTGGAAGCCACATCTTTACCAAGGAGTGAGACAAGTGATCTGAGAAACCAATCAAGACATTGTTGTTTGGTGGTTTCTGCTTTGCAAAAACTACATCATCAACTCCACTCGTGAATGTGATCAGCGATATGTGTGGTTGAGGTTTGTTTGAAATTAGAGAGTAGTTCAAGACCATTGTCATGGAAGATTGGTAGCTGGAAGAAGGTAAAAAATGCTTTGGCCAAGGACTCAAAAGTTGCATGGGACCCCGATTTTTCGTCTACATACCATTTGGTTGATGGGTCAGTGAGTGTGCATTGAAATAATCATAGCCGGATGGAATCATCTATAATGTTGTTGGAAGAGCACCATAAGTGGAAATCCATGACATGGTTGGCAGGGTCATCCCCTGCCTTTCCTTCAAACTTGGGGATGTCTGAAGGTAGTTTGGTAGGCATTGTAGGCCATGTGGGGTCATGCAAGATAGGATCATTCGTGAGTTTTCTTAGATCTGGTATGTTAAGAGAGGCCAAATATGGCATCTGTAGTGGTGGCGTAGGATTAGTTCCAACCATGGTGTGAGTGGTTTGTGAACCCGACCCTTGAGGGGGACTAGGTGGGTTTGTACTTCCCCCATGAGAGGAAGTTGGCCCCCCACTTCCGTTTAAAGGAGAGTGAGTGGATTGTGGACCTTCGGAATTGGACCCAAGTAAGGTGGAACCAAGAAAATCTGATCCTAATATAGTGGCACTCACTGGAGTGTGTGAAAGTGGTGCCGATGAGTTGGCAAGACTAGTAACTCCCCCTAGAATAGGAGGGAGGTTTAGCAAGCGTCTGGAACGATGGGGGTTCTATGGGTCCCCTATGATGTCTGACTCGCTAAGTGGTTGTGTGTGAATTGTGGTGAGAGTAAATAAATAAACAAGAGCCTTTGTTTGCAATTTTTTGAACTTTACACGATATATATCTAAATCAAAATGTAATCAGAAGTGCATTCATACATAAAGTGTTTTGAAAAAGAATCATATATGTGGATAAGTGGGTTTTGTCTGCATGGGGGATCAAAGAAAACAAATACTTGTGTCCTAAAAGACGTAACGTCCTTCCTCTCAAATAGCACTGGACCTTCCAATAGTACTCAACATTGGGGTCTGAAGTCACCAGAAAAGAAACTAGTGAAGGATGAAATAATCAGTTATAATGAGGGGTAAAGGGGGCATATCCCGAAAGAGATGGCAATATTTCCCAATAGCCACACAAAATCCGATCAAGGTGCAATTGCAGCCCACAATTTCCACCTAGGTAGATGTCCTAAAATTTGGTCACTATGTACCTCGGTCAAAGTGCGACATTTAGATTTTCGGCCTAAAAAATGGGTCACGGGCTGGATCCCATCCAAGAGTTGGGTGCCTCAAGGGGTGACGCACAGAACAACCGAACCTCGGCCTTCAACCCTTAATGGGTATCTCCCTACCTTATAGTGTTAGGAACACTTGACTTGGAGGATTTACAATTCCCTATTTGACAACTTCTTTTGTTTTGAAAATGTGAGAACCAGATAACAGGGAGTTATTTGGATGCTTATCCCCGAAATCCTACCTAGACTAAAAAAATTCTTTTGGCACCTCCTATGGAGGAAAACTTAGTGATTTTTAAGAAAAAATTTAGATGTGGTTTGTTTGAGAGAATGGGGGTGTGATCCAATCTCATTGAAATTAAATGGGAATGGATAGTTTCGTCAAGAAAAGGGTGGGGTGTTTTGGAATCCCTTTGGAGGAAACTTACTTTGACCTCCATGTTTTGAGAGGAAAACTATGTGAGTGATAAGTGACTTTTGTGTGTGAATGAGTGAAAGTGTGCCAATGTTTTAATGAATTAGGTGTCACCTTGTTGCATGTGGACTTCGCTTGGTCCTTACAAGTGTTGATTACCTAATTAACTAAATGCCTTTGGTACAGCCTTGCGTAATTCAAAAGTCCCTAGGAAGCTAGCATGTGGGCATGTGGGTCCTTTACTATTCCTTTAACTCCCTATTGTGATTTAATCTAAGAAATCTTTGAAACTATCCTAGATTGTGATCATGTGGGCATGTATGGGCCCGTTACAAAACCTTTAAACTTCCCTAGTGATTTAATCTAAGAA
>SNQJ01S0077205.1:36481-55367 GCA_010110895.2 Picea sitchensis | reverse complement strand
GGGTTGTTGTCCTCTCCTAAAGGTTTTAGTCTTTTTAAGGGAGATGAAATTGTCCTACAACCTTTTTCTGATTCTCAAGGTCGCTTTGAAGCGTGAGAGAAGAGAATACTAAACGATTGTTATCCAACTTCTGGTCCCAATGCTAGTTTTATGTGATTACAAATGATTCCAACTTATAATTTTAGTCAAAGCAAGCCATCCATGTGGAAAAATGAAAGAAAAAGAGGAAATAATGATTTTAAACCCCCTAAGTGCCTATGTGTTTTGACTAATCCCTCTATATGGAGAGGGAACTAAGTGTGATGCAGATTACAATATGCATGAAATCACTTTTAAGAACGGTAGGGGCCTTCCCCAAATCACAAAAAGGCTTACAATGTGTATTTTTCTGCACATGTGCGCGGGTCTCGGAGTAGACAGAGGCACACTGAGAGCCTGTGCACAAACCGAAACAGAATTTTGGGCGCAGGTGCACAGAACAACACTGTAATTTTGGCGCACGTGTGCACGATGCACGACTGTGGGCCAATAAACCCACACACACCTGACACATGGCCATGAAGAAAATTCTGGATGGAATTCTCTCAATTCAGCTTTGAATTGGATGTTTTGCAGGTCGGCTTGGGCCGGTTAAGGTTCCTGCAAGTTAAATAAACCAAAAGAAGAGCTAGAAAAACCCAAATGGGGTAGGAAATTAATACCTTTCCTCAGTGGAGTCGCCAATCTGTTGCACCTCTTTTGTCACCTAAACAATGATGATTTTAAGGGCTAAATTTTGCTCATGGGCTAATTTTCCATGGTTTTTCAAAAAATGAGATTCGCTATTTTAAAAATTATTCGCCCAAATTCTATAGGATAAAATCATTTTACCTTAAAAATCGCCAAAATTTTATAAAAACTATATAAAATACTTAGAAATTTGAATATTTTTACAAAAATATCGCCAATCATTTATAGTTGTCATATGAAGGATTAGTAAGATTCGCCAAGGTTTCTACATCTTGAAATAAATTTCCATCCTTAAAATCATCCGTGCACGTAAATGAGCAAAACTTAGGTGCTTACAAGCTTAGTTGGGTTAGCTAAGAAAGATAGCAGTAAAGGAAAGGGTTGGAGAAAGAAACATAAAAGACTAAGATAAGAATTAAACTAAGAAATGAAAGAACAACTAAACTATTGATCATAAGGACATAAGAAAAAAAAACCAATAAGACTCATGTCACCAATGGCAAGGATTATATTAGTGAAAGAAAACACCAAGAAGAAAGAGGACTTTGGGTCCCTTCTTCCTCCAAGGGAGGGGTCTTGGACCCCCTTAACTAAGCTCTTCTTACAACTTTGAAAGAAATGGTGAAATAATCCCAAGCTAATCCACTCAAGAGGTGAGATGGATTGCCCGATGTAATGATGCTAGTATACTCTTGATGAGAAAAGAGGATTCCCCAATAGAATAGCAACAACATAACCTTGCAAATGAATTCCTTGAAAATGAAGTGCACCCATGGCCTTGTTTTATAGCACCACTTTGAGGTATTGTGAAACCATCTTATAGTGTGAAAAGAGGCTATTTAGGGCATTTTTAGGTCTTTGACCAGCCACCCAATCGGATTCAGCCGAGATTTGGGTGTCAAATCGACTTGGAAGCTGAACCAGAAGTGGGTGGGAGGCCGACCAATCTCATAAATGTGACGTTCTCAGATGTGCGCGGATTTTAGCGACCACAGTCATGCATCGTGCGCTTGTGCGCTTTTCATTTCTTTTCTGGATCGCGCATGTGCGCGCGTGCCCTGTGTAGTCATAATGCACCTTAATTTTATCACTGGTTGTATAGTTTTGGACCTTTTGGAAATTCTTTTGTGGTAATTTTGGTCCATGGGTGACCTCATAACTATTTGACGATGTTGGATTCCTGTAACCAGTTGCGGACGAAATTTCATTGATAACACTAACCACATAAAAATCTCTTAAAATTATCAAAAAATAACTTTTATATCATTAAATATAATGATTCAATTTATAAAAACTTTTCCAATGTGCTTCACTGTGTCAAATTAGGATTATGAAAATTTTAGAGTTTGAAACTTCACTGAAAAAAATTACAGCAAAAATGATAAGATAATTGATTTCAGAATTAGTCACAAACCTTGTCTTCCATGGACTATATCTATGAAATTGTAGAGAAACAGAACTTGAACTAGTACTATGATATTTCTCCTCAATCTACACAAAATTTCACTATCTGAAACTTCCCATAAAAAAAAATATAGAGAAAATTCCAATATGACTTGTTTAAAACTAATTTCAAGATGAGTCACAAATCCTATATTCCATAGGCTATATCTACAAAAGTGTGATGAACCAGATCCTAAAAGTTTTACCAGACGTACTGTGATATGTCTTATGAGTAACCTCAAAATTCCACTATTTGAAGTATCCAATTTAAAAATTTATAGTGAAAATTCCAATATGACTCACTTAAAGAAACAAAAACCTAGGATTGATGCTCTTGATACCAAGTTTTATGAACCAAGTACCTTGAAAATAATAAAAATTCAATGAATACAATTCCCTTTGAGGGGGAAAGCTCCTTTTACAATATATCCAATTCATAAGACAAGATGAAATGATTATACAAATGATTCTCCTTTATTATAAATAGGACATAAAGGGAGCATGATGCAACCTACCACTAACTATCCAACCTAATCCTAACTAATAAACTCATAATAAAGTATTGTTAGGGCCTTAGTAGCCTTAACAAACAAAAAATTTACTAATGAAGTGATGATGCATATCCTGAAGAGTGGGGACAAATATTAAGATGGGTCTCTACTAGTAAGATTCTTCCCAGTATAGGACAAAGGATTTGTCTCTAACTTCCCAAGAACTATAATTCTGTACTAGGTCCTTATTCTTTTAGGCACTTATTCAGATAAGGGAACCTCCTGGATGATCATCTAGTCAAATGAGGTTTCTTCTATTTAGCTATTTTTTTCTCTCTATATGCTTTCCCAAAGAGCCTTACTCTTTTTTATCCACCACCACCAAATATCGCTACCCAAAGATTTTTCCATAGTATATATGTCTCTCATTCCAAGGTATCCTGGTTGTTTTGGAGGTAAAATTATTCCTAATCCACCAAGACCCTTTTTTTTCCTCTCTACTTCTCCCCCAAAAAAGCCTATTCAAAGTTGTTTAACTACATTAATGTTTTTTTGTGGAAACTCAAGATGAGAATAAATATGATGGAAAGTATTAAAGAACAAATTTGATCAGGGGGTGACTGCAAGACCCAGATGTATGCAGTCATGGAAGGTATATTGCTTTGGGGATGTTAGACCTTATTTCTACCTTCATCATATATCAGATCTACCATTCTATAACCATATTCATTCATTAACATTCATTTTGTAGTAAATAACATAAATGATCTAGTGTGTGTTGCATTCTAACTCTAACAAATCCATTCATTCATTAATCATAAACTAGTGAAAACAATAATAGAAACATTCCATACATTGACACAGTGTTTTACCGTGGTTCACCCCCCTAGGATACGTCCACAAATATCTCACATTTTTTTCTTCTTTATTCATCTTCAACAAGGTTATGCAATGTGCCCATTACAATATCTAAAGTGATACTCTGTGAGGCTGACCAATGTCACACCAAGCTCCACATCTTGTGACCTGACCCTCATTTACAATCCATAAGTACCGAAAATTGACTCATCTTCAAGATTAGCTCCACATCTCTCGACCAAAAACTAGTAACTACGACTCAAAACTTATCAAAACCATATCATGATCATCTCCTCATATCTTTCAATACATATTTGTACTACAAAAAGTGGGTTAAACACATTACATTGATGACAAAAACCCTAACCCTAAGTGGATTAGGTTTGTCCACATTACAACCTCCTACATGTGGCTATTCCACGATCCAATCATTTCCTCATCACATTGTCATTCTTTCTTCCTTTGGCTTTCCTCTTCCTCATGTTTCTTTTCCTTATTATCTGGCGAGTTGCTTTTCCTTCCTTCTGTTGAACTTATTTTCCTTATCTTATGGCACGCGCTCCTATTTTGGTCCTAATTCTAACTGTCTTCAAAAATTGTTGCACATTTTCCCAAAATAGATTGGGCCAACATGCCCCCAACACTTACATTTGGCTCGTCTTGAGCCACTTAGGAAATGTTTGCAGTTGTTACTGACTTCTCCAACTCTTGGAATTTGCTTGAAATCTCTTCAGCTCAAGATTTCACATGTGTTCTCTTCTCCATTATAGACTCCACAATCTACGCAGTGATATGTTACTTAAAATATTATTCAGTATCCAAGCTGATGTTTTCAATCTTCCCCTTGGCTACAACAATCTATTTCAGCATCTTCTCTTCACCTTCTTGCAATGGCTCAAACTGAGCCTCCCTCGACTATTTTTCTTCATGTATACTCCTCAACTTTGTCTGCAAGCTCATCAATTCATGTGTGCTCTTAAGCCTATTTTCTATGTTCATCACATTTTTTTTCTTCAAGTCCCGCACTGTAGTGTTTATTCCTTCTTCTTTCTTGTCTAAGTCCTATAGTTTGTCATCTTCCTATAGTCTCATCCATAACTGCGCACTTCTACCATATAAATCCATGATTTCATTGAAGCTATGTGGAATTTTCTCCTTATGGCTTCTCATCTCCTGCTCTCTCTGTGATCTAACTTATGGCAGCGTGCTTGGTTGTAAGAGTTCCATCAACTATGTGATATGGATCTTATATTTCTCCATGGCCTATGTTATCTTTTGAATATTCTCTTATGTTTGTAAGTGTTCCCCTTCCTGTGCGCTAGCAGGAATTGACTTGAATACCTCTTCTGCGCATTTCTCTATCTGGTCAATGCACTGCTTCACTTCCTCCCTCTCAACCTACACCTCATTGATTGTAATCTTCAGTGTGTTCCTTACTTCCTTGGCCAAATGGAACTCTATTGTGCCCACGCATTCTCTTGATTAAATCTTTTGTGCAACACTATCTTTTAGTTTATACAGCGCTTTGGTGGGGACGTTGGGCAAGGCCAAGTCCAAATGTTCTATGTCTTTCATTTGTTTCTATGTTGTCTCCTAGTCCATCTGCAACATATCCTGAGTGATAGAAAAATTATCACTCCCCAGTGATATGATCTGCATCATTTCTTGCACTGGAATTGTCTTTTCCTAAGCAGTCGGTTGTGTCTTCTCTTTCTGTTGCACTGCATTAAGTTTCATTTGTGTCAATGTCTCCTTAACTTATGTGAACTTATGGATGATCTCCTCTTGTTTCTTTTTAGCATCGTACCACGCCTCTGTTGTGCAGTCCTAAACCTTCTCGACCATTAGGTTTTCATAATCTTTTGTCAATGTTAGCTCAGGGACGCTCATGTGCGCCTTCTTCTTCTTTCTCTGGCCTACTTCCTGTAACATTGTCCTCTTCATCAATAGAGTGTTTGTATATGTTGTTGGTATGTCCATATCCGGGACATCTCCTCCTTCTAGTTCCTTCTACACGGTAACATTATTCTCCTTATATACTTCTCCATTAGTTACTTCGATGCGATCATTCTCTTGCACTGAGGGATTTTGAATATTCTTATTTATAGGTTTCCTAACTGTCGCACTCCCTCCTATATCATTTTCACATTCAACAACGTTCCTTGTATTTGTTGTTGGAATGTTTGATTTCTGCGACATGCCAACTTCTACTGGTTTCTTTCCTTTTTATGACTTTTTTGAGATCATTGGTACCTTCCACTCTTCACTCCAGTCTTTCATGTCCCATTGAACTTCCTCTCCAGTCACATAGTACCACATATGCAACTAATTCTTCTTCGGGTCTCTTTTGGCCTGAATCCATACATTGTGTCTAGACACCTGAAAATTTGTTATGTTTTTGTGTTCCTCCACCACTTATGGTGTTATCCTCTATGTCTCAACTACATTTTCTTGCAACTCATTGAAATACCTCACAAATATACTAGAGTTAGACTTCCTTTATTTTGCGTCTTAGGTGTGCCACAATGTTACATACTTCGTTGCGCTGCACTTTCCTGACCTTGGATAAAATCCGATGCATTTGGGTTCTCCCCAACCCACCAATGCTATCAAAATGATCAACCATGAATAATGTAACTTTGTTCCTAAGTCTTGTGCATCTTGGTAGCCATGCAAAAATAAATTCAATAAATATGGAGCCCAACTCAATAAGCATAATTTCATGCACTGCACAGTTGTTGCTATGACACCTGTCGGTGCTTCTTCTTTACAACACTTTCTCAATAATTTACATTTCATTAACTTAGTTTCCAATATTTTTGTAGGTTCACTGATCTGGTTGATTATTAAGCCTCTTGACCCCCTGTTTGTGATAAACTTCTTCTTCAATTCTTCTGCCAGAGCCTTCTCCTTAGTAATGGCATCTAGGTATTGTTCTGGTTTTTCTCCATTATTTGGAAGACCTTTTATTTCTACATCTATCGAAACTGGTATGTCCATCCATAGAAATCCTCCATGCCCCAAGGATAATAGTTTTTCTACGTAGTTATTCACATCTTTAACCCTTCCAAAATGAGGGATTTCCAATAAGTTCATTATCCTTGTATTGTACAACCCTGCAGTCCATTGTTTTGGTTCTAATATTGGATCTCCTTTTGTTCATGTACCTTTTCTCTCCATATACACCTGCGGCTTGAACTCAGGGAACTTATCCATGTATGCAATTTCATGATCTGAGTACTTCAATTATTCTATACATCCTAATATACCAGGAAATATTTCAACTCCTTCAAGTTTGCGCGGAAACCTCTGTATTGGTTGTTTTCCCTTATTATTCTCTATCATGGTTGATGGTCCTACCTCTTGATGCGCTTCTTATTCCTCCTATGTGTCATAATTTTGTTGTCATGTGACATCCTCAACTTGGACATGTTCTTTTGTTTGTGGCGTTGTCTCTGCAACAGGTTGTTTCTCTGCTTCATCCTATGCCCTAGGCTCATATGACTCTTTTATTTCATCATATTCCCCGTGTATATATTGCGGTGCTCCAAAAAATAATTGCTTTGTAGGGTTTTGTGATGTAGTAGGGTTTTGTTCTTTGGCCATTGAATCAACATCCATCTATTCAGTCACTGGTTCTTACTCTTTGACAAGTGTTGGACTAACTGGTTCAAGTGATGGGATCACATCCATGTCTATGACTCCTTCATGTTAACTATGGTTTTGAAATTCTTGTGCTTTATCCTACAACGATATGATGGCGCTACAAGTATTTCTTGTGGTGCAGCTGGGAGCTCCAACTTTTGGCGATGCCATGCTGGAAAATCCTAAAAATACTACTCTGAATCTTCACTAAATGCTCTGAAAATATTTTTTCACACTTAGTATTCTCTAAGTAACAATGAGTCATGTTGTGTAAGTTTCTTGATTTTATATCTCCTGTCATAAATGCTCTGACGCAACGTATTTTTTTGTTCAGCGGTTTTCCTCTTTCTGGTCGCTCTCCATCCCGGCGTGTTGTGTTCACCTTTTTTTGTCACATAGTTTCTATAGGTTCTATCATAACACTTACTAACTTCTGTTACGTGTTGTATCCTCCAACTTTCTATCTACCACTTATCCATCTACTAACTTATTTTTGTCTTTTTCTCATTTTTCCACTTTTTCTTCCTTTTTCTTCTTTTAGGTCCTACTATATACACTATGTATGACTCTATTGCAATGAAGATATTGAGGGTTAGTAGGTCGATTGTCCCTATATAGTTTCAGTCAACTACCATTCACCAATCCTTGAATCTCCTTGCCTGTTAAGTCCTGTAGCTACACAACACCTCCATCTGTGATAGACTTTATCTCATATGTCCCTAGTCAATGCATACTGAATTTCCCTGGGTGTTGTAAATATTTACTTTCATAGAGGAGAACCATATCTCCTTCCTTAAATTTCTTCTTCTTAATGTGTCTATCATGCCAAGATTTGTCCTTTGCTTTTTGTACTTCCTCATGGAAACCAACTATAATCTTATCTTCTTCTAATTCCATGAGATGAGCCAATATTTCTTTTGTTGTGCCTCTTTCTGTCATGTTTGTAATGGTTTCAATGCACAGACTAGGTATAAAATACTCCAAAGGTACTACTATGTAACGTACCTAGCCACCCCCATGTTGGGCTACACTACCTCAAAACTCAGTTTTCAACTAAATTCAATTTTCAAGATTCATGCTACAGTATAAAGAATGTTTAAACATGCCATGCATAGAAATCACTAGCAATCAAGCACATCAAAAATGTACATATCAGGGATATTAATCAAAACACAGCAGAAATAAATGTATAAGCAGAGAAACACATGACAAATTGCACTTGTCTTTAATGAAATGAATCACCAATTGGCTACATACCAAGGATTTTCCACCCAACCATAGACATTGTTGTTCCAAGACTCAACAACAATGTCACCCCCGATCTAAGGCTATGAATCCAAAAGGACGGTTCCAGAGTGTCACGCATCTTCCCAAACCATTCATCACTCAAGCTCTCATAGGCTTCTCATCACTCACAGCAATCCAAAGTACACCAGCTCTCTTCTACCCAGATTGCACAACCTAAGAGAATGAACCCCCTTCTCTACCACACAGTTGCTCAGGATGTCCACCTCCTTCCAAGGCTCCAATGTATTTGGTCAAGAATATCCATGCTAGGACGCTCAGGATTCGTAGTTGTGGGAAAAAATTAACACATTCCAATGCATCTCAAACTTGCAGGCATTAATTCATGGTTGGAATACACCAGCAGTCATTACTTCCCACCAAACCATGGCTCCTCTCCACAATTCGTTTTTCTTTCCCAATCCAAGATCAAAATGAATGAGGAATGAAGAGTGGGTGAAATAAATGGAGAGAGAACAGAAGGAAAAATGTGAACAATGAATGAGTGAGTGAGTGAGTGAGTGAGTGAGTGAGTGAACCCCCAAATAGACCAAAGATGGGTTTATGTATTTCTTGGAATTAAAGAACCACATGGCCTTCCCCGAAGAAGCTCATGTAGCTTATATTCTCCATTAAAACAAAAATGGGTAAATAAAATATAAAATAAACACTTATCCCATCAAGCCCCCTCTCTTGTGGAAGCATAGCCCCCTATAACTCTTTTTGTTGTTCCTCTAGCAACCAATGATGTATTTGTTATTAATAATGATCAAAATATTACATTTCCTAGGCACACTGGCTTATTTTAATTGTTTGGGCACTCCGACCTTTCATAAAATAAAATAAAATACATTATTTAATATGGGGCTCAAAACCAGGGTATTACATTCCCCTCCCCCTTATTTTGGCACTATCCTCAGTGCATATACAAAACATAAATCAAAACTTCAAAATTTATTCAAAAAGTTGCAGGTACTCTACCAACATGGTATCTTCATGCTCCCAAGTAGCATCTTCAGGATCATAGTAGATCCACTGGACTTTTACTAGATCTATAAATCGATTCCAGAGCATTTTTAATTTTTTGTCCAATATTCGCATTCGATGGACCTAAAAGTCTCCCTCTGTGTCTACCTGAATCAGATTCTCATTAATAACATGGTTAGGATCATGTACATATTTCTTTAGAAAAGAGACATGAAATACATTATGCACATTCATGGAAGCAGGCAATGAAATCATGTATGCATCTGGCCCTATTATGTCCAGTATCTCAAATGGACCACAGAATATGGATTCTAGCTTTGTACAACTACCCAACTTCAAAGATCTCTTCTTGGGCTTCACTTTTAAAAGCACATGCTCCCCCAGTTTAAATTCTATAGTTTTCTTGTTCTTATCTGCATAAATTTCTTGTCTATCTTGAGCTGCCTTTAAGTTCAGTTTAATTCTAATCATCTGGTCTTCCATATCCTTGAGCAATTCTATCTCAATTCTAGCTCAAGTAACACTCTATCTATTGGGTTGTCCTAACTTGCTCGAGTATTACATTTCCTACCATACAAAAATTCAAATGGACTCATTTTCAATGAAGCTTGATACCCATTATTATATGAAAACTAAACCAAGTGCAAGTAATCCTCCCACTTAGATGGCTTATCCATCACATACATCCTCAACATGTCTTCAATTAGTTGGTTGACTCTTTCTGTGTACCTATCTGACTGTGGATGGTATGTTGTGCTAAAGTTCATATTTGTACCAAATCGTTTAAACAATCCCCTCCTGAAATTTGAAGTAAACTTTGTGTCTCTGTTTGAAACAATTGCATTAGGTATCCCATGTAACCTAGCAATCTCCCTCATGTAAATTCCTGCAATATTAGTTGTTGTATGAATCATTTTTACAAGAATAAAATGAGCAGACTTTGTCAATTTATCAACCACTACCATGATTGAATAGTGTTGTCTTGTTGTCCTGAGAAATTTAGTTATAAAATCAATGGTTACCACTTTCCATTTCTTCTCTAGAACTGGTAATGGTTGTAGCAAGCCCATTGGGTTCCTATGCTCAGTCTTCACTCTAACATTCCATATATCTGACAATGTAATCAACAACACATTTCTTCATTTCTGGCCAAAAGAATTGCTTTCTTACTGCTGCATTTTTTTTTTGGTAACCGGGATGTCCGACATATGGAACATTATGCATTTACTTCAATACCAAATTCCTAAGTTCTCCGAAACTAGTAAAACAAATTCTATTTTTATGCATAAGTAATCTATCTTCCTTCATCTCATATTCGTTAATTCTCTTTTGTACATTTTCTTGTTGTAAGCTTTCTTTTACCTGTAGGTAATGTTGATTTGTAACAACAACATCTAAAATTCTTCTCTTTAAATCTGATTGATGCATACTAATGGTTGTAGCATGCATGAGATGTACTCNGTTAATTCTCTTTTGTACATTTTCTTGTTGTAAGCTTTCTTTTACCTGTAGGTAATGTTGATTTGTAACAACAACATCTAAAATTCTTCTCTTTAAATCTGATTGATGCATACTAATGGTTGTAGCATGCATGAGATGTACTCTTCTACTAAGTTCATTATCAAATTTATTTTATTTTCCTTTGATATGCTTGATGTCAAAATAGTATTCACTTAAAAATATCATCCATCTCATTTTCCTAGCATTCAAAGTTGGTTGTTCAAAAAGATATTTTAGCCCACTATGGTATGTTCTTAATTCAAATCACTTCCCCATGAGATAATTCCTCCACATCTTCAATGCATGAACAATGGCAGCAAATTCCAAGTCATGTGTGGCATAGTTCCTCTTATGTTCTTTAAGCTTTTTGGACTCATAACCAACGACATGTCCATTTTGAGTAAGTAATCCACCAATTCCTTCCTTGCATGCATCTGTACATACCATAAAATTTTAATTTGGGTCAGCAATCTTTAAAATAGGAGCACTAATAAGTACTTATTTCAAAAAATCAATGTTCTCTTCACACTCAGTTGTCCATTCAAATATAATTCCCTTATTTTGTAAAGAAGTGATGGGATGAGCAATCTTAGAGAACCCTTCTATAAATATTCTATAGTAACTAGCTAATCTGATAAAAGAACTGACTTATGAAATATTCCTAGGTGTTGGCCATCCTCTAATGGCTTCAATATTCTCTGGATCTACTACTATACCTTGTTCTGAAATAATGTGTCCAGAGTAATGGATTTTTTCTTGGTAAAAAGAACACTCACTAATATTGGCATACAATTGATATTCACTCAGCAATTGCAATACCAATCTTAGGTGATGCGCATGTTCTTCCTCTGACTTAGAATAGATAAGTATGTCATCCAGGAATACTATGAAAACATTATCCAAATAACTTCTGAATATGTCATTCATTAATCTCATAAATACAATTGGTGCATTGGATAGTCCAAATGGAACCACTACAAATTCATAATTCCCATACCTGGTTCTAAAGGTTGTCTTATGGATGTATTCTTCCTTGATTCTTACATGATGGTATATTGATTTCAAGTCTGTCTTCGAAAATATATTTTCCCCTCTTAGTTGATCAAAGAGGTCATCAATTCTGGGTAGAGGATACTTTTTCTTCATAGTAGATTTATTCAGCTATTGAAAATCAATACAGAGGCTCAATGTTCCATCCTTCATTTAGACAAAGAGTGTTGGTGCTCTGCAAAGTGAAACACTTGGACGTATGTACCCTTTCTTCAACAATTCATTCAACTACATTTGTAATTCTTTTAATTCGAATGTACTCATTATGTAAGTTGTTTTTTATACTGGGGCAGCTCCTGGCACTAAATCAATGGAGAAATCTATCTCCCTCTTTGGTTCCAATCCTGGTATTTCTTGGAATACATCTTCAAACTCTTTTAGTACCCAAAAATATTCAAGTTTTGGCCCTTTTGTCCTTTATGGCTCCTCCACATGGGTTGCATACAATTGACATCCTTCCATGAAACATATCTTCAATTGTAAGGCTGAAATCTCCCTTATGGAAATGGGTCTTAGAACTCCTTTCATAGTGTTGTGTTTCGCTTCTTCATCAAGACATGCAAATGTCTTGTTATGGAAATATAGGACAACATGATGCTTGTCAAACCAATCCATTCCAAGTAGAATATCATAAGACCCCAATGGTATAATATTTAGATCAACATGAGTATTCACACCATTAAGACTTATGGAACAACCCTTGACCATATCATGCATTCTCCTTTTGGTTTCAGTGGCTAGCTGAACCAAACTTGACTTTTCAAGCTTATTTTTATCCAAATGTAATCTATCCACTATTTTAGGACCAATGTAACAATGACTTGCTCCTGAATCAATTAAAATAGCAATAGGTTGATTAATGATTGTTGGCCTAGGGGCAGACCCAGGGTTCAGCTCCAAGAGTGCACCAACAAGCCCTAACTGTTGGCCCTTTCGGAAACACTTACGAAGCAGATGCAGTCTCACCCGAAGAATTTATGAGGGGGTTGCAAGACAGGGATGTATACAACCAAGGGGAATATCAAGTGGATCTAATACAAGAACAACACAACATTTATATATCACCTATCATCTTAGATATATTCTGCACATCTACTTATCAGATCTAACATAATAATACAATCACAGTATATCAAGGACAGAGATAGAATACCAATCTCACACAACACCAAATATACATGGTTCACCCTCTCTCTAGGGATACATCCACAGAATTGTGCTATAATTTATTAAGGTAAAGAATACAGTTATTTTTTGTGCTCTTAGCTAACAAATATATTATCTTCTCCTTTCTTTCTCTTCCCTCCCTGCGCACCTAGCTGCAAGGTTGATCTTCGCACCCAGTTGAATATCTTACAATACCAAAAGGCTCTCTCACTCAGAGCTTCTCTCTCTCACAATAGTAATCTCTCACAGAACAATACCTCTAGATCGACAACAATATCGTACTAACCCAAACTAGGCCCTCGTGACCTTTATTTATACATTACAATCACTTCACTGAAATCCTTAGGCCGAAACCTAGGTGTCAAAATCCTAGATACCAAAACCGTAGGTGTCTAAAACCCTAGGTCAACTTGACCCATATTTTTTGGGCTTCGCAAGCCTGTCTCTCCTTTCTTCTCACACGGTGCTCTAAAGCATCCACTAGTGGCTTTTTCCACTTATTGAGTCATCCACGATCTTTCTTCCTTGTTGATATGTCATCCTTGATCTCCTCATCCAACAACTTTATTTCTCAAACTTCGCTCCACCTTTTCTTCTCTTTTTCTTACTTTGACCCAGTAACAGTGATTATGTCTTCTGCGAAGTTCACATTTTGCCTTTTCTTCCTTGATCTTCGCTTGCTTTCATACCCATAGACCAACAGGCCCCCAACACTCACCTGTGACTCGTCCTGAGGCACTTTAGACCGGATCCTTCAATTTTCTTCGAATTTAGACTGTGCAGTGTCGCCTTTGCTTTTTGCTCTATGCCTCATTTTCCTCCTTGTGCAAACTGTCTTTTCTGTGTCTGGTACCTAGTTTCAACTGCACCTGGTACCTAGACCCTTTTCTTCATGCTTCTACTGTGAGCTATGAGGCAGTTGGTTGTCATAGTACAACTTCAGTTGGCTCCCATTCACTAATCCTTCCTTCCACTCCCCATTCAGAGTCTTCAATTGCATCGCTCCTCCCTCTGTAACATAATATATCTCATATGGACCTAGCCAATGCATTCTTAACTTCCCATGATGTTTGATGAACTTACTGTCATATATCAGGACTAGATCACCTTGTCTAAATGCCTTCTTCCTGATGTGCTTGTCATGATAGGCCGTCTCTCTTTCCTTCTATACTTGTTGAAGGAATCCTATAAAAATTATGTCTTCCTCCAATTCAACCAACTATGCAATCCTCTATTGAACAATGCCAGGGTCATCCATATCTGTAAAGGCATCAATTCTCAGTCTTGGTACCAAATATTCCATTGGAACAACAACTTCAAGACCATATATTAACTTAAAAGGTGTCTGCATTGTCATGTTCTTGCAAGTGGTTCTATAGGCCCATAATATTTCTGGTACTCTTAGATCCCAATCATCCATGTTCACACTGCAAATCTTCATGAGCATTGTCTCCAAGATCTTATTGAATGCTTCAACTATCTCATTTTCTTGTGGATGGTACAGTGTGCACTTCTAATGGTGGAATGCAAATTCTTCAGTCAGGGCTTCAACTATCTTATTGATGAAATGCGTGCCTTTATCACTCATAAGGATCTTTGGGCATCCAAACCTGGTTATGATGTCATCAAATATGAAGCGTGCAGTTGTAGTTGCACTATAGTCCTTAACTTATCTTGTTTCGGCCCATCTGGTCAAGTACTCTGTCGCAGTAATTATGTACCTTGCTCCTATACACTTTTTTGGTGGGTTTATAGGTCCAACGAAATCAATGGCCCATTTCTCAAATGCTCGTAGGGTCAGTTGTGGGGATAATGGAATTTCATCTCTTCTGGATGGTTTCCCAACTCTTTGGAATACATCACAGGCTCTAGAATAGTCTTTAGCATCTCTGTGTAAGGTAGGCCACCAAAGGCCAGCTCTAAGAGCCTTCTGCGTAGTTTCTTTTCCTTCATAATTTCCTCGTCCGATGCCTTCATGAGCTTATATAAGGATCAGTGATCATTTTGCCACCATAACACACCTTCTCAATATCTCATCAGGTCCCATCTTGTATAGATTTCCGACTATAAGTGAGAATTTTGCAACATGCACTACTAGTTGTTTCTTCTGAGGAATTGTGTACTCACTAGGTGCCATTCCTGTTGATAGGAACTGGACTATCTCTACAAAGTGGTCATCGATATTTCTAATGGCCAGTAGTTATGCATCTGGTAGTGCATCCTCCAAACTGGTCGGCTCTTCACTATGTTCCAACCTTGACAAGTGATCAGGACCTTTGTTCATTCTCCCTGGATTTACTATGATCTCAAAATCATATTCCTGAAATAGCAGAAGCCATCTGCATATTCTTCCCCCCAACACTTCCTTGTTGACTAGGTATTTCAGCATGGAGTGATCAGTAAACATTTTAAAGTGTCCTCCCAACAAGTAGTGGTGAAACTTTTGCAATGCATACACCATGGCTAACCCTTCTTGCTCAGTGGTGGTGTAATTAATCTAAGTAGTTGATAGCTTCCTTCTAGCAAAGGCTAATGGGTGGTCAATATATCCTCCTCCAGGTTCTGCTAACACAGCTCCTAAAGCAATGGAAGACGCATCGACATGCACATTAAATTCCTTGGTCCAATCTGGAAAAACCAGAATGGGTGCAGTAACCATTTTCTATTTCAGTGTGTCGAAGCTCTGTTGGCATTCTTCTGTCCAACTAAACTGACAATCTTTCTTCAAAAAAATTTCCATGGGTGTTGTGATCTGAGCATATCCTTTGATGAACTTCCTATAATATCTTGTGTGTCCCAGCGCAGTGTGCAACTGTTTGACTAAAGTAGGAGGGGGTAGATCAACTATAATGGAAATTTTGGATGGATCTACCAGCAATCCTTGCTTGCATACAATATGACCTAACAACACTCCAAATTGTGAAAAGAAAATATGTTTCTTCATATTCAAAGCAATTTGAAACTACCTACATTTGTCCAACATTAGCCTTAGACATTCAATATGATTTTTCAATAAACTAAAAAATTTCAATCATCAAAATATGCTTCTAAAACTTTATGCAGAAATTCCTTGAATGCTTCAACCACCACCCTAGAAAAGATGGTGGGGCATTCTTCAATCCGAATGGAATCACTGTATATTGGTAGGATCCCCACTTTGTTGCAAACGTGGTCTTAGGGCAATCTTCCTTGACAATTCGTATCTGATGGTATCCTGAAAATCCATCTATAAAAGAATATACGTCATGGCCTCCCACGTTATCTAACACTTCGTCAATAAATGGTGTAGGGAAGGGGTCATGCAAACAAGCATCATTCAGCTTCCTGAGATCTACACATATCCTGATCTCTCATGTATTCTTGTCTTGCACCACCATAGGGATAATCCAATCTCACTCTTCTACAGGCTCTATAATCCCTGCATCCAGCATTCTGTCGAGCTCAATCTTCACTTTTTCCCTATATTTAGGGTTTAGTTTGTACGGTCTTTGTTTAACTGGTCTAGCATCTGGATTTATAGGAATCCTCATCTCACCCATAGGCCCTTTAATTCCCTTCATATCAGTGAACTTGGTTGGAAACAAGTCTTGATATTCATGCAGTAACTCTGTAATTCTGTCAATGGTAGCAACATCCCAGTAATCTCCAACATTTGCAAGCTTTGGTGTCTGCTATGTTCCAATATTGATCTTCTTAATCTTAATCGATTGTCTAATAAATGGTAGCTCAAATCCTAGTACTTCCACATCTCTCCGGCCTTCTTTTTCTGTGATGTTCACCTTCCTAGGATCATCATCTTCATCGGCATTGATGTTATAACAGCCTTACAGTTTCTGGAGAGGCGCAGTCCATTCATCCTCTTCCTGTTCTAAGGGAAGGCTAGATACCTCCTCGAATACTTTTTGTCTCACAATCTGTAATGCTTGATCTACTGAATGATATTGACTTTCAAATAAGAAGGTGGTTACAAAATTCAAATTCATACCTTTCCAATCTCTAGTGATGAGGTGCAACTCTGCTTGAAGGTACCAGTTTATAGGTGTCGTGTCCAGTGTGTTGATGAATTTGTGTACCCATTGTTATTGAGGAATGTTGCTCTAGGCTTCCTCAAAACTTCACACATGGTCCTTTGGGCAACTTCGACCTGTGTATCAAACTTTGCATCCTTCTACTTGTGCTAAGAAGCGCATTGTCATTAGGGTACGACATTGTACCCATTTTGTAATGTTAATTTTTTGTGCCCCCCACCATCTTGTTGGTGTGGCTTTCAAGGCCTCATCCATCGCCAACAGTATTTTTTGCATTGGTAAACTCTCTTCAAATTTTGACAAGAAGGTTTGTAAAGGATTTAGACCATCAAAGGTGGGTAAGTTGCTTACGGTTGTGCCAATCCAGGGAACTTCTCTGGTTAATCTAACACATCTTATTGTAGATACTTCATACAGTTTATTCTACCAGTTCTCCAGTGATTCTTCTAAGTCTGATGAGCATACGTTGTCACTTCGCCAGCTTAAGTTTCCATCGACTGTGGGATTAATGTAATCCTGATGTCTGGATGTTAATTTGTATATGTTTTCTAGTGCATATGCATGGTATTCTTCTCTGATAGGTTGTGTGTACCATTGACCTTCATCTAGATATAAGGGCGCGATGACCCTAAGGCCATATTTTTCAAAAGTCATACGTCTCTTGTTTAAATCAACCAAAGTGGAATTATTAAAGGCCCAATCAGTTCCTACCTGCGTAGGGTAAGGGAAGTTGTCATCAACAATCTGCAAATGTTCTTACTCCATCAATATCCACAGGGACATGTTCCAATCTTCCAAATGGACTTATAGCTTGTTGATTGGCCATCCTAAGCCTGATAGGGGAATAGATCAACTTCGGTTTTCCCATCAGTTCCCAAGTTTGCTTCGTCATGACATTGACCTCTGACCCTAAGTCGAGGACTACATAATGTATCTCATACTCTCCTATTTGAGCATTCAAATGTAATTCCTTATTTGTCCTTCTCTTCTTACCAATTTGGTGTACTGCCCTATTCAGTAAGGGGTTTATCTTTCCTAGCTCATATTGTCTGATTAAATTTTGTAACTCTTGTAGAGATATTTCATCCTGAATCAACTTAATACAAGTATATAGAAATTCCATGAGCTTTCTTACCTCTTTTCCTTCTTTTGGTGAAGCATACTGATCAAATTCCAGGGGCATTCCATATTCTCTCACTTCTGGTCTTGTCTTTGATGAAGAAACCTGGTCTCCTCTAAATTCTTTCCTTACTTCCTCAAACATTTGTCTTCCTTTCTTTGCATCAAACATTTTTGTCTTCTCTATAGCTTTCCTGATTCTTGAGTCTTCAGTAATCTTCCCTTGGGTCAGTCTATCTTCTCCTGTAATAGTGCCTCCTATGGTTATAACAACCACTCTAGGGTCTTCTCCGCGAGGTTCATCATATATCAGTTGTACCTGTGGGTTCTGCTGAGGTCCTCATCTTTCCTGAAGCTTAGCTAGCAACATAGGGCAATCTTCTATAACATGTTCAAACAAGCTACAATAGCTTCAAGTAGTACAAGGGTTTTGGCAATCCCTTGCGAGGTGTCTTGGTTGTGCACAGTTATAACAAATTATTTGTCCTCAGCCTCGACTCATTCCTCCTCTGTTAGGATATTTAGACACTTAGGAGTTAGTTAAGATCTACTTGGTCTAATATGTTGTTAGGTAAAAGTGTGTTT
>SNQJ01S0077205.1:21622-32892 GCA_010110895.2 Picea sitchensis | reverse complement strand
CGGAAGAAGCTTGGACTAAAATTAAACCAGATGTAAGTCACTTCCGTGTATTTGGCAGTATAGCATGGGCTCACATTCCTAATGAGAAAAGGAAAGAATTGCAGCCTAAAAGTGAGAAGTGTATATTCGTTGGTTATTCTGAAGATGTCAAAGGTTACAGATTTCTTCAATCACATTGTAATGAAATTATTCTTAGAAGATATGTTAAATTTGATGAAAATATCTTGGCCTGCAAGCCATCTTCAGTGATTGTGCCTTCTTCGGCCTGCGAGCCATCTTCAGCGTTTATGCCTTATTATGATCTGGTTTCTTCTTCAGATGATGATAGTGAGGATGAAAATCCACCTCCGCCTGCTCACCCTCCTCCAGATGATTCCTTTGAACCTAAACCAACACCATCTCCACCGCTTCCTAGATGGGTTCATTCAACACAAGAAGCAACTGGTGATCTTGTCAGTGATCCTTCAGATCAACATCGGACATGTTCACAGTTCTAGTGAGCCTCTTCTCTTTTGTCTTAAGTTTCTGAAACTCATGATCCAGATACATTTGCAGAAGCTTCAGGTCATCCAGATTGGGATACAACAATGAATGAAGAGTATCGTTCATTAATAGAAAATGATACTTGGGAAATTGTACCTCTTCCAAAAGGAAGAAAACTTGTTATATGCAAATGGGTCTACAGAACTAAGTATGCATAAGATGGAAGTGTTGAAAGACACGAGGCTCGGTTATTTGCCAAAGGATTTTCCCAAGTTGAAGGAATTGACTATAATGAAACCTTTGCCCCTGTAGCAAAAATGAATTCCATCTGCCTTGTTCTTGTTCTTGTTGCCTCACATAAATGGGAGGTCCATCAGATGGATGTTAAATCCGCCTTCTTGCATGGATATTTGCAAGAAGAAATCTACATGGAACAACCTCTTGGCTATGTCCAGAATGACTCTAGCCTTGTTTTTCGCCTCAAGAAATCTCTTTATGGTCTCAAGAAAGCTCCCCGAGCTTGGTATGCCAAAATGACTAGCTTTCTTATTGCCACTGGATTCTCTAGATTCTATTCTGATCCTAATGTCTATACCAAGAAAGTAGGAATCCATCTCATAATCCTTGTCCTTTATGTTGATGACCTTATCATTACTGGTAGTGACTCAAAACTTTTAAACCATGTGAAAACCAGCCTTACAAAGAAATTTGAAATGATAGACTTAGGTTTTTTCCACTATTTCCTTGGCCTCCAAGTTTTGCAAACCAATGAAGGAATTTTTCTTTCCCAGTCTAAGTATGCTTGTGACCTTCTTCGTTGCTTTCACATGGATGATTATAAACCAACCCCTTCTCCCTTCCATTCTGGAGTCAAGATTTCTGCCACCTGTACTTCTCCTGAAATTGATGCCACCCTGTATCGTCAGTTAGTTGGTAGCCTCTTATACTTGACTCATACCCGTCTTGATCTTTCTTTTTTTGTTGGTCTTATTTCCTGATATATGCAAACACCCCATGAAAGCCATTGGAAAGAAGCTAAAATGATACTTCGCTATGTTCATGGTACAGTTCAGTTCAGGATACATTACAGTTCAGGGGGGACTCCTTTATTGGTTGGTTTGACTGACTCAGATTGGGCCGGTGACCCGGATGATCGAAAATCTACTGTAGGTTATGTTTTCAGCCTTGGTTCAGGACCTGTCACTTGGGCCTGTAAGAAACAACAGGCTATTGCACTTTCTTCAGCAGAAGCAGAATATCGAGCAGCAGTAAATGCAAGTCAGGAAGCCCTGTGGCTTTGACAGATCCTTTCAGAGTTTGGATTCCAGCACCACCATCTGACCAGCTTTTGGTGTGACAATCAGAGTGCCATCAAGCTTGCCAAAGACCCAGTTCAACATCAGCATAGAAAACACATCGAGCTACACATCCACTTTATCAGAAATCTAATTCATGATCAAGTTATTGAAGTGCTATTTTTCCCTACAGAAGATCAAGTTGCAGACATTTTCATAAAGTCTCTTACAAAAGTGAATTTTTCCAAACTTTGATCTATGTTAGGAGTTCAGGAAGTTGTCATTAAGGGGGGATAGGCTCTAATGCCTCCTTCCTTCTCCTATTGTGTCACTATTGTAAATCCTTCAATCCTATCCTAAGTTGTTCTTAAGGGGGGATGTTAGGATATTTAAACACTTAGGAGTTAGTTAAGATCTACTTGGTCTAATATGTCATTAGGTAAAAGTGTGTTTATTTAGTATGCATTAGTATGCATTTGTAGTTAGGAAATACGACGGTCGCGATATGTTCCCAACATAGAGTGATCCAAGGGTTCATACTCTCATCGATCTTAACGACAATTGATCTGTGGCTTAACACCTGATTGGTCCATGATCTCTATTTAAAGAGCATGGAGGGTCATTTGCTGATGATCGATTGTGAGAAACTCTCTTGTAAAATCTATCTGTAATCTTTTTCTTTGCATTAATAAACTGCTCCAAGTGGTCGCGTTGGCTGGGGTCATGGATGTTTCCCCATCAGGGTTTTACCATGTGAAAACATCGGTGTGTTGATATTTGATCTGGTTATGTGAGTGGTTACTGAAGGTGTTCATCCTCTATTGGAATACCTGTGTTTTCAAACATCCTCCTCGTCCTCTTTCTCTGAATCCACCGTGAGAATTGAAGTTTCCTCTCCCAGGGGAGTTGTACTGTGTAGTGTTTCGTTCTTGTTGTACTTCGCCTTGAATCTTGTATATGACTTTTGACCTTTCATGCATGAGATCATAGGCCCTACAATATTTATCATCATGTCCCACAGACTTATAGAATGTACAATACAAATTTGTAGGTGTCTCAACATATGTTTTCATGTAATAGCACTCACCAGGGAAATGTTTGTTTCTACATACCTCGCACCAAGGTAAGGTGACTTGCTTCAAAGGGCTCGGAGCTCCAGAAGCCAAGTATTCATTGAATAAGGGACATTGTTCCTTTTCGTGGCCTTTTGATTTGCATATGACACACCAGATGTCTTCTCTTTTATATTTTCCCTTGTCCTTCTTCATATCTTCGACCTGCAAAGACAAACTAGTTAGCTGACTCAAGATCTGGCTCATACCTGCGTTGGATTCTCCCATAGGGGTTGATTATAGCTTCATGGCGATCTCTAGCGCCTCAGACTGCAAAGCAATATTCTATTGCATTAGAGGAACTCTGATGTGTGGTAAGAGGGCAACCATGAACCATTCTTTGTTATGTTCATCTGGGATCTAAAAAGTCAATCGGCCTATTAAGGTTTTGAATCTTTAATCGAATTCCCAAATAGGTTCGACCACCTTCAGCTTGATCTCGTTCAGTTTTGTAATACACTATGACTCCGACTTGGGTTTCTTGAACTCTGCAATCAATGCATTCTTAATCTGATTCAGTGGCTCAGGTTGTGCAAGTCCTTGGACAAGCTTCATGTACCAGCTCGATGCACGATCCCTTAGAGTGGTACTGAACTGTGTTATTTTGACAACTTCATCAATGACATTTTTAATATTCCATATGGATTCAAATAGGAACCAGTGTTGATCAGGATCTTCAGATCCATTTCCCCTAAAAATAGGAAGCCAAATCTCATCTTCCATAGATCTTCCTAAGGTTCCTAACTGAGTATGTGGTGGGATGCTAGTAATAGTACTCTGGAAACTCTGGTGACTCTGACTATTCTAGTTGCTTAATACTACTAAATCAATAGGAGGGATAATAGAACTTACTTCAATAGTCTGCATAGTTTCTGAGGTTTCAGGTTCTTCCCGGTGAAGCTCTTTGGTTTTCCCTTCCTCTATCCCAGCAAGTTTTGAATTCTCCTTGTCTCTCAGATCTGCCTCTTCACCACTATAGAAACCCTCATCCTCGCAGTTCTTCTTAAACAGGTTCACAAGGTGAAATTCTCTAAACACTCTCCCAGTGCACGTATGTCCATCTTTTGTGTCGTTGTCGTTGTCCAAATTCTTGAACATTACCCTTTCTATATCTGACCAATCTATTGTATCTTCAAGATGATCTTCTCATGCAATAGCATCTTGAGTCCCAACCTCGAGAATTGTAAAAATTTTCCTCTGGGTTCCTTAAAGAAATATCTCTCAACTTGGTTGTATGACTCTACTCTGTCAACAAAAAATGTTGTGATGTACCCTCCAATGGTGCTATCAAACCAGTGATCTATTACTTGTGACACAGTGTTATCAACTCTCTTGACCTTCTTGATCAACTCCGATGTCCACACTACAGGAGGTCTAGATCGGATCTCAAACTGGGTATCTGCTAATATAGCTAGCCACTCATATAGCTCTTGATGGATTCCCCCAAAGAATACTTCATGTATATCAATAAAGATATATTTCTCCAACCAATCCTCTGTACTAAGATTAGGGTTCTTGTTCTGGGCTTCAACGAAGTCCTTTTCTTGATCCTATATCCACTTTTGAGTCTTTGTCTTTGATGGAAACCACATTGACATTCCCTCAAGAATATTTTGGTCTCGACAATGGAACCATTTGTTGGAACAGGGGCAGACCCAGGGTTTAGCTCCAAGAGTGCACAAACAAGCTCTAACTACTGGCCCTTTCGGCAACACCTGCGAAGTAGATACAGTCTCACCCGAAGCAGTTATGAGGGGGTTGCAGGACAGGGATGTCTACAACCAAGGGGAATATCAAGTGGATCTAATACAAGAACAACACAACATTCATATATCACTTATCAGCTTAGATCTATTCTTCACATCTACTTATCATATCTAACATAATAATGCAATCATAGTATATCAAGGATAAAGATAGAATACCAATCACACACAACACCAAATATACGTGGTTCACCCTCTCTCTTGGGCTATGTCCACAAAAATTGTGCTATAATATACTAAGTTAAAGCATAGAGTTCTTGTCTGTGCTCTAGCTAACAGATCTCTTCTCTTCTCCTTTCTTTCTCTCCCCTCCCTGGGCACCCAGTTGCAGGGTTGATCTTCGCACCTAGCTGAAGATCTTACAATACTAGAAGGCTCTCTCACTCAGCGCTTCTCTCTCTCACAATAGTAATCTCTCACACAAAAATACCTCTATATCGACAACAATATCGTACCAGCCCAAACTAGGCCCTCATGACCTTTATTTATACATTAAAATCACTTCACCGACATCCTTAGGCCGAAACCTAGGTGTCAAAACCCTAGATACCAAAACCCTAGGTGTCTAAAACCCTAGATCAACTTGACCCGCATTTTCCAAGCTTCGCCAACATGTCTCTCATTTCTTCTCGTGTCATGCTCCAAAGCATCCACTAGTGGCTTTTTCCACTTGTTGATTCATCCATGATCTTTCTTCCTTGCTGATATTTCATCCTTGATATACTCATCCAACGGCTTTCTTTCTCGGACTTCACTCCATCTTTTCTACTCTTTTGCTTACTTCGACCCAGTAACAGTCACTATGTCTTTCGGAAAGTTTTCATTTTTCGTTTTCTTCCTTGATCTTCGCTTGCTTTCATACCCATGGGCCAACAATGATCTTACCTTCCACCTTGATCATATTGGATCGGTGCCCTGCTTGTCGATCATCCAAGGTTGCATATATTCTTCCCATGTCTTCTACTATTTTATCCTCTTGCATATTGTGCACAATCTTCACTTTGTCTTTTCTGTGAGGGAAATCATTGTACATGTGATATTCTTTGCATCCCCAACATTGGATTGGTGGTCTTCCCCTTTTTCCCAAGGAGTCTTCTCTCTTGGATTCATCCTTAGCATATTGGTCAGGCTGATTTTTACTTGGGATACTTCTATTTAAAGGAGGTTTGAATCCTTTCTTTCTCTGGTCAGAATTCTCCTTCTTCTTATCCTTCCAAGATTTATGCAGAGACTCGCAGTCATTTCCTTGCTTCATGCAAGTACCTAGACTTCCTAATGGTCTCATTCAAAGTCCTAGGCTCATCATATTGAATCTTCTCTTTATAAAATGAAGGTAGTCCACTCAAAAACCTTTGTATTTTCACTTTCTCATATTTTATAAACCCCACATACTTTATAAGTCCCAAGGATTTTTTTTCACACTCTGCCATGGTCATGCTTCCCATCCTAAGTTCAAAGAACTCCTGCATTTTCTTGTCATATAAATGATCTTAAAGGTATTCCTTCTGAAAAATATTTCTTGAATTTTTTCCAAGTGATCCTACTCTCATTTATGTGCTCAACTTGCTTGAGTTGATCCCACCAGATAGCATCCTTTCCATGTATATGGTAAGTGGCAATTATGGATTCTAGGTTTGATGATTAGTTATGCAATTGAAAATACCTCCTGAGTACAAGCAACCATTTTTCAACATCATCTTCCATTTGTTTTTCACCATCAAAGGATGGTGGCTTAAGCTTCCTCAACGCACCTTGCAAACTGTCCAATTCATGTCTTCTTCTTTGGTGCCTAACAAGAGATGCCTCTTGACTACTTATTGAATATTTAGATTCATAAAATTTCCTTTCTGAGTAAGGAGGTGAGTGATGTCTATGAGTTCTGCTAGCACTTCTTGAATAACCATCTCTTATGTAGTTATCTCTTCCTTCATGATATTTTCGCTCTTCCTCCTATTTTAAGTTTGATCCATTCTTTGTTTGCCTCTGAAACTAATTTAATATTTGCATCACTTGAGCATTTATCTGATTTTTTTCTTTTATCAGTCTATCATTGTCTTCCTTGTATCTCTATACTTATATTTTCAGGCTTCTCACGGTTTCTAATAAGGTTTCTTGCTCCCCTCTACTCATGTGCCCATTTGATTCTATCTATGCATTACCAAGACTGATATTTTGACCTTTGGCGTCTTTATCATGGTTGTAAGCTCCCTATTCTTCTTCCATTTATTGAATATGCATTCTTATACTGAAATGATATGTTTATACCCCCTATTTCTACAAAATGTGCAAGCAACCATTTTGTTAGAATTATGCATATTATAAAAAACATTCCAAACAATGCTACAGGTCCTTTTTCTACTCAATTCATGAAGGAATATATTATCATTCTACAAATTATAAAAATACAATTTTATTCTCCTCTTAATCGTCTTTTTAATGACTGTACTCTTTCCCCAATCTGATTTTTAAGTTGAAATTTATGGCTTCCCAAAAAAAACATCACTTTCACCCCCTTTTTTTTTGTTTTGCAATAGGATCTTGTCGAATTATTCCAAAGCCCCTTTAAATCGGTAGAGAATTCAAATTATGCACAAGTGATTCCTTCGGGCCACTTTTCTTATGACCAGGGCTCTAAACCACAGGCTTAACCACTCTAAGCAATGTTCCTTTAGCGCTTTTCCCTTATTCTTCTACAGAGGAGCTTGTTCATAAAATGTATGAGGGATTGGTTACTTCGGACCATCATGCCTCAACCCCTTTATCTTATCATGAGACTGGCGTTGGAACCAAGTCCTCCAGACTTCGGCCTTTGGGATAATCTCCCTTTTCAACTTCCAACTCTCCCAAAGTAAACTTTGTCAAAACACTTATATTAACTCCAATGGTAGTTTGGAAAGTTGAGATTTAATCTCTCGTCGATTGGACGATCCCATCTCATCTGGAGGCTTCAACGAGATCAACGATCATAACTTAATATGACGTTGAGATGGATGACCTTAATCAAATTGGGACTCTGTAACATTAAAACTCCCAAGTCTCTCAACTCCCTGGAGTGATACCTATCGAAGCTCTTACCTTATCCTTCCATTGTTAAATCAGACGGTTATGAGAACTCCTAGAGGGACTTAAATCAATGGACCATGTGAATTCTCTACTCCGAGACTCTGTCACTTTCACTAGTAGAGATATTGGACATTCCCAGAGGCCATAATCCTTGATATGACATGGCATGTTGATGTCACCTATGGTGACATGTACCCTTCGTATGTGCACCACATGTCACTAAAAAATCAATAGGTTGGGGTCCACAAGGTACTGAATTCAAGTGACATGTGTCCCCACATGACATCCCTCCCATGTGGCATAAGACATGTCATAAACCCAATGAATGGTACACATTCTCTTCTCTAGATATGATGGCTTGTATTACTCCTAAATTGTTCCCTCGATCTAACAGTCGACGAGATTTTGGGACTCTGGTTTAAAACTCTCAAGTTGTTTAACTTTCCCTAGAGTTACCTCTGCCAAAGTGGTCATAAAGTTACAATGATTGCTTACCTTCAGTTATCACCCCCACTTACTCTATCCTTCCACCATTTCTATATCTGATAGTTAGCATTACCCCCGAAGTCCTTCCCTCGATCTAATGGTCGACAAGAATTCAGGAATTTGGCGCTTCGAGACTCTAAGTTATAACAATTCTAAAATGGTTCGATTCTCCTAGATTTAAACTTTCTGAAGTGGTCAACGCTGGATGACCCTGACCAACGATTGATATTTCACCCGAGCCTCCTATTAGATCAGATGGTCGACGGGACTTTGGGACTTTGTCCTTTTTCATGCTTCTACCCTGTCTCCCATAATCGTTGAAGCGACAAAGTTCTAGAGTCTCCATCTCTTGCTTGTCTTCAATCGATGACTAATGATCGACTAGCTCGATCTGACGATTGGGACTTAATCCCACCCATCCCCTTGTTTCACCTCTATCTGATGGTCCTCATTCACTTGACTTCTGATCTAACGATCCAGAACTCCATGATTCAAGGATTGTGATTGCTCCAAAATTTCAATAGGGAACGGTCAAGATTCTACAATCCTTTACAAAGGATCTATGTCATGCACGATGCTCTAGATTTTTCATGACCTCTGCAACGCTATCACTCCTGAGATTTAATATCTTGAATACATAGTCATGCATAAGGACAATACCATAATATCATGTCCAATAGCTCCGACCCATACCAGTCCGGTGTTTCAACTAGAATCTTTGATACCAATTTGTAATGTACCCAGCCAACCCCAGGTTGGGCTATGCTACCTCAAAACTCAATTTTCAACTGAATTAATATTCTAATAAATTTTTAATTAATCAAGAGGCATGAAATATTCACATGCAGAGATCAATATTCATGTTGTAGTATAAAGAATGTTTAAACATGACATGCATAGAAATAACCAGTAATCAAGCGCATCAAAAATGCACATCTTAAAGATATTAATCAATACACAATGGAAATAAATGTATAAGCAAAGAAACACATGACATAGAGAACTTATCTTTAATGAAATGAATCACCAATTGGCTCCAGAACAAGGATATTCCACCCAACCGTAGACATTGTTGTTCCAAGCCTCAAAAGCAATGTCACCTCTGATCCAAGGCTATGAATCCGCAAGGATAGTTCCAGAGTGTCACTCAGCTTCCCAAACCAGTTAGCACTCAAGCTCTGACAAGATTCTCAGCACTCACAACAATCCAAAGTACACCATTTGTCTTCTACCCAGCCTGCGCAACCCAAGAGAATGGACCCCCTTCTCTACCGCGCAGTCCCTCAAGTTGTCCACCTCCTTCCAGGGCTCCAGTGCATATGGTCAAGAATATCCATGTTGGGACTCTCAGAATTCACACCTGTGGGAAAAAATTAACACATGTCAATGCATCTCATACTTTTAGGCATTAATTCATGGCTAGAATACACCATCAATCATTACTTCCCACCAAACCATGGCTTCTCTCCACAATTTGTTTTTCTTTTCCAAGCCAAGATCAAAATGAATGAGGAATGAAGAGTGGGTGAAAGAACGAATGGAGATATAATAGAATGAAAAATGTGAACAATCAATAATGAATGAGTGAGTGAACCCCCAAACAAACCAAAAATGGGTTTATGTATTTCTTGGAATTAAAGAACCACATGGTCTTCCCCCAAGAAGATCATGTAACCAATATTCTCCATTAAAACAAAAATGGGTAAATAAAATATAAAATAAACACTTAGCCCCTCAATCCCCCTCTCTTATATCCCCCTATAACTCTTGTCCTTGTCTATATAGAAACCATTGATGTATTTATTATTAATAATGATCAAAACATTACATTTCCTAGGCACACTAGCCTCTTTTAATTGTTTGGGCACTCTAGCCTTTCATAAATTAACAAAATACATTCTTTAATATGGGGCTAAAAAATGAGGTATTACATATTTCTTCCTATCCGTACACCAATCTGAAAGGTTTCTAACTTGTGAGTTTCTTGCATGTTGTTATATAGGCCCATAACACTATTGGTATCTTCAAATACCAATCATCCATGTTTACATTACAAATTTTGGTTAAGGAATTTTCCAAAATCTTATTAAATGCTTCCACTGTTCCATTAGCTAAAGGATGGTAAGGAGTGCTCTTTTGATGGTGTATCTCAAATTCTTCATTCATTGCCTGGATAGTACTATTGATCAAATGATTTCCCTGATCACTCATCAAAACTCTGGGGCATCCAAATCTCGTGACTAAGTGTTCAAACAAAAAGTGTTTTGTAGTCTCTGCGTTGTAATCATCCATTGTTGTTTCTTCCGCCCATCTGGTCAAATACCATGTCGTTGTAATGATATACCTTGATCCTGATCTTCTAGGTGGTGGATTGATTGGTCCTACAAAATATACTTCCCATTTATCAAATACTTTGAGGGTTACCTGATTTCTAAGTGGCATCTCATACCTTCTGGATGGATTTCCTACCCTCTGATAGACATCACAATTCTGGAAATACTCCTTTGCATATTTTGAAACTATTGGCCACCATAATCCTAGCGTAGAATCTTCTGTGCAGTCACCTTTCCTGCATAATGTCCTCCAACTATTCCTTCATGTGATTTTGCTAAGATGATAGGTCATTCATTCTCCATGACACATATCCTCAAAATATTGTATGCACCTAATTTATACAAGTTTTGTGCAATAAGTTGGTATTCTAGAGCTCTAACCACCAAATTCTTCTTTTGCGCAGTATTATATTCCTTTAGGGAAAATCCTATACTCAAAAATTCAATAATGTCATTGAAATATTCATCAACAATCTACACTAAAAAGAGTTGTGCGTTAGGAAAATTGTCCTCCAAGATTCTTGGTTCCCCTCCATTAGTTATCCTGGATAGATGATCTGGCCTTGAATTCAATATTCCAAGTTTCACAACTACTTCAAAATCAAAGTCCTGAAATAACAGAAACCATCTACATATTCTTCCCCCCAACATTGTCTTGTTGACTAGGTATCTAAGAGAAGAGTGATATGTGAACATCTTAAAATGTTTGCCTAACAAATAATGTCTCAATTT
>SNQJ01S0077205.1:0-18928 GCA_010110895.2 Picea sitchensis | reverse complement strand
GATGTCAGCCCTCGAAGTCCTTCAAAGTTGTCCCACACAATGAAAGGCACTGTTGAAAGCTATCGGTGGAATCGACCCGATGGACACAAATTTAATAATTTTTAACTTGGAAGATCACATTCCAAGGTTACCCCCTCAACTCGCGTTCCAAATCCAAGTGATTGTCTCTAAAAACACATTTGTCAAACTGTTATCGACGAGGGTCCCTCGACATGTGTCATGTCTCTTACTTGCTGGAAAGCCATTGGCTCTCCCTCTTTGACTGAATCCTAGAACACTCTCAAAGCCTTCAATGGCTCTGGTTTTATGCCCTACGGTGTCCTTCCTTCGTTGCCAATCATGCTAGAAATCAAAATGGTCCAAGTCAAAGGGGAAGTCTTTGACGCTCCTCTTGATTACAATATTCTGCTTGGCTGCAGTTGGATCGATTCCATGCACGCAGTTGTGTCGACTCTTTTTCGTTTTGTACGTTTCCCACATCAAGGGAAGGTAGTCACCGTCGACCAATTAGCCTTCTTTAACTCGGATACCCATACTGTCAATGTACTGTTCATCGATAAAACCCCACTGGGTTATGAGAACATTGATTTAGGCCTTCTCAAAGACTCTTCGTTAATGGGTACTTTCCCCATTCCACCGCCCGATGTTCCACGCTCGTTCATTTCTTCAATCAACATGATCTCCACCTCGATTCATGGAACTCCTGCATCTCACGACCCATGGATGGTACCTGAACCTGGAGATTATCTTCGTTACGACGATGAAATGCCGTTAAGTCCGTTCGAATCCTCCTATTAGGCCATTCAATCGACAACCCCTTCTACCCCCTCTCTTGGTGAGTTATCTCTAGTTCCTTTCCGTGTCATTTTTCCCACAGACGAGATTATCATGTTTGTCATGGAAGACACCCCTTGGGGCGATGGAAATCATCGTTCCATCCTCTTCCTAGAGAAACATACCATCGAGAACTACCAACGGATCTCGACCCCATCGACCGTTGTCGTCATCTCAACCGTTCCTGAGTCCACACACGATGTGTTTTTCGAAGGGAACTTAAGCAATATCTCACCCACTATTCCTCTCGACATATCCATCAAACCTGCAATTGTTGAAAATGTGCATATCGAAGCTTCATGTTCCCCTAACAAAATCGTCACCTACACGTCCCTTTTCAAAGAGTTTCTTGACGTCTTTTCCTGGAGCTACGAAGAAATGCTGGGTATTGAGCCCGACATTGTGATACATGAGATCAAGACATACCCCGACACTAAACCCGTCTGACAATGCCTTCATCCAGTTCACCCACGTAAAGCGGCTTCTATCAAGCTTGAAGTCGAGAAACTTCTCAAAGCCAGATTTATTTGCCTGGTGGCCCTGACTGATTGGGTTTCCAATCTTGTCCCGATTGACAAGAAACAAGGCACAATCCGTGCATGTTTTGATTATAGGGATATCAACAAAGCTTGTCCCAAAGACAACTTTCCTACCCCCTTCGTCAATCAGATTGTTGACAATTGCGCCGGAAGTGAAATCTTCTCTCTGATGGATGGTTTCTTCGGATATAATCAAATCAACATTGTTCCCAAATATCAACATAAGACTACTTTTATTTGTCCTTGGGGCAATTTTTCCTATCATAAACTCCCCTTTGGTCTCAAGAACGCTGGCGCAACTTTTCAACGCGCTATGTCTTATGCCTTCCATGATATCAAGCACATCATGCAACCATATTTGGATGATTTACCCACTCACTCTATGCGCCGAGTCGATCATCCAATCCACCTCTGAGCCATTTTCGTCCGCTGTCAGTTTTACCGTATACACTTGAATACTCACAAGTGTGTTTTCTGCGTAGAATCCGACCGACTTCTAGGATTTATTGTTTCGCGTCAAGGGATCAGGATAGATCCTTTAAAGGTCGAGGTGATCCTTAATATCCCTCCTCCTTCTACACTTCGCCAGTTACAAAGTCTGCAGGGGAAAGCAAACTTTCTTTGTCGTTTCATCCCAAACTACACCGAGATAACTCGTGGATTTACGCGGCTCCTAAAAAAGGGGTCTGAGTTTGTATGGGATACCATCACAAACAAAGCCTTCGAAGCTTTGAAATTGTCCCTAACACGTGCTCCGCTTCTCTTCCCCCCCGATTACAGTCGCGATTATTTCCTCTACCTTGCAGCCTCAGATTACACCATTGGTATGGTTCTCGTCCAAGAGGATGATTCTAACGATGAACATGTTATCTATTACTTGAGTCGAAGTCTAACGCCTACCGAAACCAAGTATTTACATGTCGAAAAACTGGCCTTGGCATCCATCCAAGCAGTCCAACGCTTCCGACACTATATCCTCTCTCGCAATACTACAATGATTTCTAACTACAACCCTATGCAACACATTCTCACACGTCAATTGCTAGGGTGAAAATACTCCAAATGGATCGTGATACTCCAGGAGTTTGACTTGGAATTCGAACGAGCCAAGTCCAAGAAGTCCTTAGTGTTTGCTGAGTTGATATGCGAATTTCCCTATTCTGAAACAAAAAATCTAGTAGCCGATTCATTACCTGATGAATCCCTTTTCCTCATTATCTCTGATGATCTTTGGTATGGCGATATCATCATATATCTCCAAACCCAGAATTGTTGGCCAAATTTGTCTAGTACTGACCGACGTCGAATACGCTACCAAGATTGTCAATATATTATCCTTGGGGATACTCTTTATCGTCGGGGGATTGACTTAGTTTTTTGACTCTGCCTCACGTTCGACGAAGCCGATAAAGCCTTAAATGACTGCCATTTTGGAGCCTATGGTGGTCATATGTCTGGGTATGCCACTGCCTAGAAGATCTTACGAGAAGGGTATTTTTGGCCTTCTTTATTTACCGACTGCATAATCGCCGTCCAAAAATGCCATGCTTGCCAGACCTATAATCATAATATATGGTCACATCCCGCTCCTCTTCACTCTGTAGTCTTCGTTGGTCCCTTTGCGAAATTGGGCATCAATTTCATGACATGTCACCCCCACTCGGCCGGGGGGCATGGATACATTATTGTAGCTGTAGATTACTTCACGAAATGGGCCGAGGCAATGCCGACATTTGATAACACTGGAAAGATCGCAACATTATTCATTTTTAATCACATCATAGCTCATTTTGCTGTTCCTCAGGCTATCATCACTGATCATGGTAGCCAATTTAGAAACTTCATGATGTCTGAACTCACTGAAAAGTTGGGTCTTCGCCATGAAAAATCAATGCCCTATTACCCACAAGCCAATGACCAAGTCGAAGTAATTAACAAAGTTCTCATAACTATGCTCCGACGAATGATAGGGATTCACAAAACAAGTTGGCACACAATGTTGTTTTTGGCATTGTGGGCTTACCGAACATCCGTCAAGTCCGCTACTGGGTTTACACCTTTTTGGTTAGTCTATGGTTTGGAAGCCATTCTCCCGATCGAATGCGAGATACCCTCTTTAAAACTAGCTGTTGAACTCCTACCAAACACTTCTGCTGAGGAAGAACGTCTATTGTATCTTATGCGATTAGACAAAACTCGATGTGATGCTACCCTAGTCATAGAAGCTCAGAAAAAATGTGTCAAGGCCGAATACGACAAACATGTCAAGCCTCACATTTTCTCTGAAGGAGATCTCGTTCTCCTCTATGAACAAGATCGAGATATGCTAGGATCTGGAAAATTCAAATCCATGTGGCGAGGTCCTTATGTCATTAGACGAGTTTTGGAAAAAGGGGCTTATTAGTTAGTATATTACGATGGTATCCCTTTGAGTGAACCTAGAAATGGGTTGTACTTGAAGAAGTACTATGCATAAGATCACCTATGCACGAGTATCTGTATTTTTATTGTATCATACTTCTTGTGTGTTACTGTAGCTTGCTTTTGTTGTTATATGGTCTCTTCCCTTACGTGACGTTGTGTTTGATTTCCAGACGTCGAAGTCTTTGCTAACCTACATTGGCTTTGCTGATGGCGCTAGCCGTAGTACTCAGAACCTTGCTTCCACTGCATGGGCAATTTACGCCCCTACAAACGAACTTGTCTCTTTAGGAGGTGTGTGCCTCGGCTGTGTGACCAACAATATTGTAGAGTATAGCACTGTTATCGAATTGTTGATTGATGCTATTTCGCTCAGAATCCATCATTTGGTTGTGTGACTCGATTCGCAGCTCCTAGTACTACAGTTAAGTAATGTCTATACTATTCAAAGTCCTACTTTGTTACAGGTGTATTTGCGAATTCGCCTCTTGGAACGTTATTTTGATTATATTGAATATCAACATATTCCTAGACGTCTAAATACATTAACTGATGCATTAGCTAACTATGTATTAGACAGACATTTGGTTCATTTATAAATCAATCACATCAATTTTCACACAACACAAGATAAACTGGTAGAAGCCGTATGTATATATAACGATCAAAAAAGTTTTTACAAAAAGTTCTGTCCGAGGACCAAAATTTCAAAATCTGAAGCTCATGGCCTCTACAAAGTGACATCATGGATGACATTAACGGTAACACACGACTTCCTGGGAAACCCTATGAAGCAGTCGGCCAATGGAATCTGACACTCCTACTGTATGACGCTGATAATGTCGTGGAACCTCTCCAAGGGGCATGTCTGGAATGTCTGTTGTCAAACCCTCTAGGTTTTGTTCCACCGCTTCATAATCTTCGATGTCCCATCGTGGCACTGGATCCACCTCTACTTGTCGCTAAATAGGAGAAGTACCAGGAGGTCGGTAAGCCCCCACATCTATGTCATCAAAAAAGAATTTTGTATTTAGACCTTGGATGAACATATACAAACATTTGCATATGATAAAATTCACAAAAACATTTAAAAAGAAAAAAATGTGTACTTCTTACCAAGATCCCCCCACTGAGCGCCCTCGGGTAGGACCAAGTCCAGATCACCTCGAAAGTCCAACCTGGAATAGGCATAATCATCGACCATCAACATCTATGGTCGCAACCAGTCGAAGAAGGCATCATTATATTTGATAATTGGTCCAGCTACGTGTCGGGCCATGAGATAACACCACCTCAAAATTCTTGGATCTATTGGATCCGGTAAACCCCACTCAACCTGCAGCCTCAGCAAGGGAACCCTCTCAAGAAAGAAGGACACCAACAAAGACCCGTACCCGAATTGCTTCAGGTCACCTTGCTTGCATTTGGTCAACTGCCTCTTCATGCTACGAAGCACTACGTCTGCCCAGTTAAAAACCCGAGGCTCAGTACACTCTATGGCATACTAAAAGTAGATATGGAGAGCCATGTGAGGAGTAGCGCTCCCAGCCATACGAGAAATGGTGAAAAAAATAGTGCGACGGGCCAAATCCCGCACTCCCCAAATGGATACTTTCCCTTTGCTCCTCTCTACCTCTGGAACACAGTGAAAACGACAGTACTCACTCATGGGTAGCCCACCACCTCTACTACTAGTCAGGCTCACGTGGTACCCACGCCATGACAATACTGTCGAGAAGTAAATGTCCTCGATATCCGAGGACAATGTGTGGACCCCTACATGGAATACTTGCTGGTCGGGATCCCACATATGCACAAGGTGCTCCAATAACCTGACTTGGGCCCTCATACCCGGGATACAAAAGAATTTCAGGAGACCACAGTCTTGTAAAGCGGCAATGGTGGCTAGATGATTCCTGGAAATAGCATCATCTTATTCATGCTCTCTTTCACACCATTCCAAAACCATGGTGATAGCTAAATACATGCATAAGAAGCATAAGAAGAAAGTTAGTAACTCTATTCAACACTTGGTATCTTTTTCATTGAGCAAAACATTAAACAATTTTCCACTTTGCGGTTATCGCAGGTTCCCTTTAGGCACAGTGCGAGGTTCTTGCAGGTGCCTGTGGGGTCACCTGCGAGAATGAGGCATTCTCGCAGGGCCCGTGTGGTTGGCCTGCGAGAATGGCTGAGCGCAACTTTAACCCCCAAAACAAACTCAAAACTATGATTTTTGCCAATGAAAATGAAAAATCAAACCATGAAAAGATAGAGGACAAGGAGCTTACCTCACTGCCAGAGACGGTTCGTCGAATGGATGCTTGTAACTCCCGCAATCGAGCACTGAAATTCAAGGGCAAAAGAAGGGTTTTGGACTCAAATATTGGTAAAGTTAAAATGACTATGGTAAAAATAACTTTTACCCCTTTATATTTACTTTTACCATTTGTTATTGGATTTTATAATTGTTTATTTATTACAACCTAATTCCTAATACCCTTATGAGTATGACTTTTGCAGACGTAACGACCTCAATGTTCATGCATAGGGATGCAGATATTTTTTCTTCTTCATTGCATGTTTTGATTGTTTTTTATGGTTTTTGTACAAAACCTCGAGCTTGATCTTTTTTCATTCTCACACTTGAAAATACATGAGAACGCGATCGAGCACACTTTTATCACTTTTCGAGGTCAACAAGTTTATACGAAAAAGGAACCCCCCTGGAGTCCTCTTTAAGCTCTTTTCAGACTCTCTAAACATGAAAAGATTGCCAAGAGTCCTTGCTATTTTCACGCTCGTTAAAGTATTTGAAGAAAGCATCTGTTGGGTGATAATTTATCTCTTTTTTGGTCTCATCAGACTATTTTACGAAAAAGGAATTGAGAGAGTTCTCTTTTAAGTGTTTTTCCAGACTCTATAATCATGAAAAACCTTCGAGTTTTCTATCTTTGGACTCGTTAAACAAACATCGACAGACCCATAATCGGACCGAACCACTCCTTCTTAGGGTTCGTTAAACATACTCCGAAGGATGAGCTTATATCAACAATCATATGTTATCCTCCTCAAGCTTGCGTAAAAATAAAGAGGTACTCGCCAGAAATGGTGGGGGAAAATTTGGGAAAGGGATGTGTTCTCGTATTCATATTAATTGGCAGTAAGTGTCTCTCTTGAACATGACACCCCCCTATTCATTATTTGAAGCCGGTTTGGGAAATCCATTTGTCTCTCATTCGATTTGCTACAAGGTCATACCCTATGTCGTCTCTGAGTCAATGCTGCCAAATCATTGGTCGTGTCATTCATATGTTCAAGAGAAGTTCATCTGAAACCTCTATTGAGTCGGCCTTCTGCACTTGTCCATTCTCTCTGTGTCTGCCTTCCCTGTGTCCAGTCCAACTTACATCATACTCCATTTCACCTTCAAAATCTGTTACTCATTTCGTTTCATTGATGGGGGATACATCAAGGCCCTCCTGTGATGAATTTTGTTCCGTCGAATCCATCTCATTATCTGGAAACAAGACTTAGAAATTCTTTGGTACCTTGTAACTTGCATGCCTCAATGGCAGGTTTCCTCGCTTTCGACAGTGGGTTTACATCATTGACCCCTGATCGAAAGATTCCGTCAGATGTTCGACCTCAACTCATTCATTCACATTTGGTGGATTGTACTAGTGTACCCTGGGAGTCATTNTGTTCGACTTCAACACATGTAATCACATGGTTAGATTCGTACTTTCGCGCGATGGGATTGAAGACCCTGGATCTCATCTCTTTTGTCCATGTTGCGATGGAATATGTATAATTTGCAACAAATAGATCCACTTTGTATGTATCGTGTCTATGTCATCTCAATTTGAATTTTCTTGCATAGATCCACAGTGTATTCCTGGTGGCTATGCGATATTTTGACGGCATGGATCCACAGTGTATGATTGGTGGCCATGACCTATGCTTATAATGTCATTCATCCGTGATCTGAGTATGGGAATGCCTACCTTAGAAATATTATGATATTCTGCAGATGCTTGGTTGTTTGTAGGTTTTCGATTAGGTGCGCTCCTGGTTTCCGACACACACACGCAGTTTATAAAGTATTTCAGCTGTCACTAATTCCGGCCTCATACTTTGGGTGGCATTCTATTACCCATGATTTTGGTCATCTTGATGGTGTATTGATGATGGTGTACTCAGGCTCCTAATAAGAACTTTCTCCTGAAAAAAGTGACATTCATCTCTTCCCAGAAAAAATATTTTTGAAGAGAGTTCGCAGGTTTCTTATATCCTAGGGTGAGAGAATGACCCATTCTCACAAGATACCTTCATCTAGGGTGCGAACTTCTCGCACTGTGCTATATATCTAGGGTGTGAACTTGTTCTCAAGCTTGGAAAAAGATGAAGTCTTGATGGTTCTAGAAGGGAATCTTCTAGAGAATGGGTTGGTATTCGAATGGTTATCATGTTATTGGTTTCCCTGATTTGGTGGGATCATTCTCATCCAAGTAACCATCTCATCCTCTCCTATATATTGATGGGATTCTCATGGAAAAGGTTAAGCAAGATTAATTGGAGAATGGGTGAAGTAATTGTGTGAAGAACTCAGCTTGAACAGGAGCTTGGAGACTCTAGCAAGTCTATCAAGAGGAATTGGATCCTCTTCTTGCAAGGATCAAGAAAGTGTGTGTGTTAGAACCAAGAGTCACTGAAAGGAATCTTGCGACATCAAAGTGATCATGTTGTATCTTCTACTTTCGATTAATATGATATAGTGGCACGTCCTTTTCCCATAAAGTCATTCTTACTTTATTGTGTAATTCCTTGATCATACACATAAGTTGACGATTTAATATATTTTTCTATCTTCACTTTGGTTGGTTTGTGTTGTCCTGGTCTTGACCTCATGAGAGAATCAGAGCAAAGTGGGAGCAACAGAGACCCTAGGAAGCGATACAAAGGTATGTCACTTGTTCCTGTTTACTAGTTAATTCAATAGTCATAACTTAGGGAAAGAGTCATGTATTGTCCTGTTTTGTTCTAGATCCAGGTGGATCTAGGGAGATCTGTTAGTGTCCGCACCTACCGATTAGTCCGATAACAATGTATAAAAATCAAAATAACAGACTTACATAATGACTGACAACAAATAGTTTTTACGCAGCGAAGGTCTTCAGAGCTTGTTGAAAAAACTATGGACAATGCAAAAATTCTGAGAGTGATGGAGAATCATGAAGGGTAACCAATATTTATGCTTGAACGGATAAGGAATGAAATCATGGAACAAGACGGTAAATCCATGGCGAAGAGAAGTTTGAAAGCAAGTTGAATATTTGCACAGAAAACTTGTGCAACGGGTACACTTTTGAAGTGTGCAAAGTACAAATGATAGGAGTGCCATGATTGTTCACTTTTCTGAATTTATGATTAGGTAATTATGCTCATAATATATTTTGACATGATCTTTATCCTAACCACTTGACTCAACTTTGGTACGTAAATTCCCATTTTTTGACATGACTCAATATTTCAGAAGATAAACCCTTACAATTCAAACATGACTAATCCTTACACCCTTTTCCCAACTTTTATCCAAAGTCCTTACTCAATTTTTGAAAGCATCCCTTAGTTTTGTCACTGACCTTATAAACTTTGACACACTAGATGCGAATTATTTAGGAAAAAAATATTTTCAAATAACTAAGACATGACTCTAAAACATTGAACGAACCTATGGCTCTAACTATTAAAAACATGGTGCTAACATGTTAGAGTCTGGTGTCATAGAACCTGTTGAAAAATCTGAGTGGATTAACCCTATGGTATTTTAGGAGAAGAAATAAGGGGGAAAAAGGATCTGTGTAGACTTGAGGAAGTTGAATGATGTCTGTCTACATGATCCTTTCCCTACTCCATTTACATATGAAGTGTTGGATAATGTAGGAGGACAAGAAGCATACTCATTTACTAATGGATTTTTAGGGTATCATCAAATCAGAATAGCACCAGAGGATCATCATAAGACTACATTTGCTACATAATGGAGTTCATATCATTACATAGTGATGCCTTTTGGATTGAAGAATTCCCCTGCTATTTTTTCAAAAGTAGTGGTAGCTTCATTTAAGGAATTTATACATAAGTTTTTGGAATTCTATTAGGATGATTGGACAGTCTTTAAATTGTTGAGGATCATGTGAAAGTTGTAAGATTGATGTTAGGTAGGTGTAGATAGTGTTATATTTCATTGAACAATAAGAAATGCATATTCAACTCGCCATTTGGAATTTTGTTAGGGCATGTGGTGTGTAAACAGGGTCTGCTGGTTGATCCTATGAAGATTGTTGTCATTGTTAATTTACCACCACCTAAGTCAGTGTGCCAGTTAAAATCTACACTTGGTCACACGAGCTATTATAGGAAGTTTATAAGGGGATATGCATATATTATTGCACCCATGGATAAATTGTTGAAGAAGGATATCAAGTTTCAGTGGAATGATGAATGCCAACAAAGTTTGGATATCTTGAAGGAGAAAATGGTGACAACGCCAATTTTAGTGTTTCCATATTGGTCAAAAGAGTTCCATGTTCATGTGGATGCATCTTCAAGAGCACTTGGAGTAGTATTGAAACAACCAAGAGAAATTGATATAGATCACTCAATAACATTTGCAAGCAGGAAGCTATTAGATTCATAACATAATTACAACACAAAAGAAAGGGAAGGTTTGTCTATGGTATATGCATTGCAGAAATTGAGACATTATTTGTTAGGCAAACATTTTAAGATGTTCACATATCACTCTTCTCTTAGATACCTAGTCAACAAGACAATGTTGGGGGGAAGAATATGTAGATGGTTTCTGTTATTTCAGGACTTTGATTTTGAAGTAGTTGTGAAACTTGGAATATTGAATTCAAGGCCAGATCATCTATCCAGGATAACTAATGGAGGGGAACCAAGAATCTTGGAGGACAATTTTCCTAACGCACAACTCTTTTTAGTGTAGATTGTTGATGAATATTTCAATGACATTATTGAATTTTTGAGTATAGGATTTTCCCTAAAGGAATATAATACTGCGCAAAAGAAGAATTTGGTGGTTAGAGCTCTAGAATACCAACTTATTGCACAAAACTTGTATAAATTAGGTGCATACAATATTTTGAGGATATGTGTCATGGAGAATGAATGACCTATCATCTTAGCAAAATCACATGAAGGAATAGTTGGAGGACATTATGCAGGAAAGGTGACTGCACAGAAGATTCTACGCTAGGATTATGGTGGCCAATAGTTTCAAAATATGCAAAGGAGTATTTCCAGAATTGTGATGTCTATCAGAGGGTAGGAAATCCATCCAGAAGGTATGAGATGCCACTTAGAAATCAGGTAACCCTCAAAGTATTTGATAAATGGGAAGTATATTTTGTAGGACCAATCAATCCACCACCTAGAAGATCAGGATCAAGGTATATCATTACAACGACATGGTATTTGACCAGATGGGCGGAAGAAACAACAATGGATGATTACAACGCAGAGACTACAAAACACTTTTTGTTTGAACACTTAGTCACGAGATTTGGATGCCCCAGAGTTTTGATGAGTGATCAGGGAAATCATTTGATCAATAGTACTATCCAGGCAATGAATGAAGAATTTGAGATACACCATCAAAAGAGCACTCCTTACCATCCTTTAGCTAATGGAACAGTGGAAGCATTTAATAAGATTTTGGAAAATTCCTTAACCAAAATTTGTAATGTAAACATGGATGATTGGTATTTGAAGATACCAATAGTGTTATGGGCCTATATAACAACATGCAAGAAACTCACAAGTTAGAAACCTTTCAGATTGGTGTACGGATAGGAAGAAATATGTAATACCTCATTTTTTAGCCCCATATTAAAGAATGTATTTTGTTAATTTATGAAAGGCTAGAGTGCCCAAACAATTAAAAGAGGCTAGTGTGCCTAGGAAATGTAATGTTTTGATCATTATTAATAATAAATACATCAATGGTTTCTATATAGACAAGGACAAGAGTTATAGGGGGATATAAGAGAGGGGGATTGAGGGGCTAAGTGTTTATTTTATATTTTATTTACCCATTTTTGTTTTAATGGAGAATATTGGTTACATGATCTTCTTGGGGGAAGACCATGTGGTTCTTTAATTCCAAGAAATACATAAACCCATTTTTGGTTTGTTTGGGGGTTCACTCACTCATTCATTATTGATTGTTCACATTTTTCATTCTATTATATCTCCATTCGTTCTTTCACCCACTCTTCATTCCTCATTCATTTTGATCTTGGCTTGGAAAAGAAAAACAAATTGTGGAGAGAAGCCATGGTTTGGTGGGAAGTAATGATTGATGGTGTATTCTAGCCATGAATTAATGCCTAAAAGTATGAGATGCATTGACATGTGTTAATTTTTTCCCACAGGTGTGAATTCTGAGAGTCCCAACATGGATATTCTTGACCATATGCACTGGAGCCCTGGAAGGAGGTGGACAACTTGAGGGACTGCGCGGTAGAGAAGGGGGTCCATTCTCTTGGGTTGCGCAGGCTGGGTAGAAGACAAATGGTGTACTTTGGATTGTTGTGAGTGCTGAGAATCTTGTCAGAGCTTGAGTGCTAACTGGTTTGGGAAGCTGAGTGACACTCTGGAACTATCCTTGCGGATTCATAGCCTTGGATCAGAGGTGACATTGCTTTTGAGGCTTGGAACAACAATGTCTACGGTTGGGTGGAATATCCTTGTTCTGGAGCCAATTGGTGATTCATTTCATTAAAGATAAGTTCTCTATGTCATGTGTTTCTTTGCTTATACATTTATTTCCATTGTGTATTGATTAATATCTTTAAGATGTGCATTTTTGATGCGCTTGATTACTGGTTATTTCTATGCATGTCATGTTTAAACATTCTTTATACTACAACATGAATATTGATCTCTGCATGTGAATATTTCATGCCTCTTGATTAATTAAAAATTTATTAGAATATTAATTCAGTTGAAAATTGAGTTTTGAGGTAGCATAGCCCAACCTGGGGTTGGCTGGGTACATTACAAATTGGTATCAAAGATTCTAGTTGAAACACCGGACTGGTATGGGTCGGAGCTATTGGACATGATATTATGGTATTGTCCTTATGCATGACTATGTATTCAAGATATTAAATCTCAGGAGTGATAGCGTTGCAGAGGTCATGAAAAATCTAGAGCATCGTGCATGACATAGATCCTTTGTAAAGGATTGTAGAATCTTGACCGTTCCCTATTGAAATTTTGGAGCAATCACAATCCTTGAATCATGGAGTTCTGGATCGTTAGATCAGAAGTCAAGTGAATGAGGACCATCAGATAGAGGTGAAACAAGGGGATGGGTGGGATTAAGTCCCAATCGTCAGATCGAGCTAGTCGATCATTAGTCATCGATTGAAGACAAGCAAGAGATGGAGACTCTAGAACTTTGTCGCTTCAACGATTATGGGAGACAGGGTAGAAGCATGAAAAAGGACAAAGTCCCAAAGTCCCGTCGACCATCTGATCTAATAGGAGGCTCGGGTGAAATATCAATCGTTGGTCAGGGTCATCCAGCGTTGACCACTTCAGAAAGTTTAAATCTAGGAGAATCGAACCATTTTAGAATTGTTATAACTTAGAGTCTCGAAGCGCCAAATTCCTGAATTCTTGTCGACCATTAGATCGAGGGAAGGACTTCGGGGGTAATGCTAACTATCAGATATAGAAATGGTGGAAGGATAGAGTAAGTGGGGGTGATAACTGAAGGTAAGCAATCATTGTAACTTTATGACCACTTTGGCAGAGGTAACTCTAGGGAAAGTTAAACAACTTGAGAGTTTTAAACCAGAGTCCCAAAATCTCGTCGACTGTTAGATCGAGGGAACAATTTAGGAGTAATACAAGCCATCATATCTAGAGAAGAGAATGTGTACCATTCATTGGGTTTATGACATGTCTTATGCCACATGGGAGGGATGTCATGTGGGGACACATGTCACTTGAATTCAGTACCTTGTGGACCCCAACCTATTGATTTTTTAGTGACATGTGGTGCACATACGAAGGGTACATGTCACCATAGGTGACATCAACATGCCATGTCATATCAAGGATTATGGCCTCTGGGAATGTCCAATATCTCTACTAGTGAAAGTGACAGAGTCTCGGAGTAGAGAATTCACATGGTCCATTGATTTAAGTCCCTCTAGGAGTTCTCATAACCGTCTGATTTAACAATGGAAGGATAAGGTAAGAGCTTCGATAGGTATCACTCCAGGGAGTTGAGAGACTTGGGAGTTTTAATGTTACAGAGTCCCAATTTGATTAAGGTCATCCATCTCAACGTCATATTAAGTTATGATCGTTGATCTCGTTGAAGCCTCCAGATGAGATGGGATCGTCCAATCGACGAGAGATTAAATCTCAACTTTCCAAACTACCATTGGAGTTAATATAAGTGTTTTGACAAAGTTTACTTTGGGAGAGTTGGAAGTTGAAAAGGGAGATTATCCCAAAGGCCGAAGTCTGGAGGACTTGGTTCCAACGCCAGTCTCATGATAAGATAAAGGGGTTGAGGCATGATGGTCCGAAGTAACCAATCCCTCATACATTTTATGAACAAGCTCCTCTGTAGAAGAATAAGGGAAAAGCGCTAAAGGAACATTGCTTAGAGTGGTTAAGCCTGTGGTTTAGAGCCCTGGTCATAAGAAAAGTGGCCCGAAGGAATCACTTGTGCATAATTTGAATTCTCTACCGATTTAAAGGGGCTTTGGAATAATTCGACAAGATCCTATTGCAAAACAAAAAAAAAGGGGGTGAAAGTGATGTTTTTTTTGGGAAGCCATAAATTTCAACTTAAAAATCAGATTGGGGAAAGAGTACAGTCATTAAAAAGACGATTAAGAGGAGAATAAAATTGTATTTTTATAATTTGTAGAATGATAATATATTCCTTCATGAATTGAGTAGAAAAAGGACCTGTAGCATTGTTTGGAATGTTTTTTATAATATGCATAATTCTAACAAAATGGTTGCTTGCACATTTTGTAGAAATAGGGGGTATAAACATATCATTTCAGTATAAGAATGCATATTCAATAAATGGAAGAAGAATAGGGAGCTTACAACCATGATAAAGACGCCAAAGGTCAAAATATCAGTCTTGGTAATGCATAGATAGAATCAAATGGGCACATGAGTAGAGGGGAGCAAGAAACCTTATTAGAAACCGTGAGAAGCCTGAAAATATAAGTATAGAGATACAAGGAAGACAATGATAGACTGATAAAAGAAAAAAATCAGATAAATGCTCAAGTGATGCAAATATTAAATTAGTTTCAGAGGCAAACAAAGAATGGATCAAACTTAAAATAGGAGGAAGAGCGAAAATATCATGAAGGAAGAGATAACTACATAAGAGATGGTTATTCAAGAAGTGCTAGCAGAACTCATAGACATCACTCACCTCCTTACTCAGAAAGGAAATTTTATGAATCTAAATATTCAATAAGTAGTCAAGAGGCATCTCTTGTTAGGCACCAAAGAAGAAGACATGAATTGGACAGTTTGCAAGGTGCGTTGAGGAAGCTTAAGCCACCATCCTTTGATGGTGAAAAACAAATGGAAGATGATGTTGAAAAATGGTTGCTTGTACTCAGGAGGTATTTTCAATTGCATAACTAATCATCAAACCTAGAATCCATAATTGCCACTTACCATATACATGGAAAGGATGCTATCTGGTGGGATCAACTCAAGCAAGTTGAGCACATAAATGAGAGTAGGATCACTTGGAAAAAATTCAAGAAATATTTTTCAGAAGGAATACCTTTAAGATCATTTATATGACAAGAAAATGCAGGAGTTCTTTGAACTTAGGATGGGAAGCATGACCATGGCAGAGTGTGAAAAAAAATCCTTGGGACTTATAAAGTATGTGGGGTTTATAAAATATGAGAAAGTGAAAATACAAAGGTTTTTGAGTGGACTACCTTCATTTTATAAAGAGAAGATTCAATATGATGAGCCTAGGACTTTGAATGAGACCATTAGGAAGTCTAGGTACTTGCATGAAGCAAGGAAATGACTGCGAGTCTCTGCATAAATCTTGGAAGGATAAGAAGAAGGAGAATTCTGACCAGAGAAAGAAAGGATTCAAACCTCCTTTAAATAGAAGTATCCCAAGTAAAAATCAGCCTGACCAATATGCTAAGGATGAATCCAAGAGAGAAGACTCCTTGGGAAAAAGGGGAAGACCACCAATCCAATGTTGGGGATGCAAAGAATATCACATGTACAATGATTTCCCTCACAGAAAAGACAAAGTGAAGATTGTGCACAATATGCAAGAGGATAAAATAGTAGAAGACATGGGAAGAATATATGCAACCTTGGATGATCGACAAGCAGGGCACCGATCCAATATGATCAAGGTGGAAGGTAAGATCATTGTTGGCCCATGGGTATGAAAGCAAGCGAAGATCAAGGAAGAAAACGAAAAATGAAAACTTTCCGAAAGACATAGTGACTGTTACTGGGTCGAAGTAAGCAAAAGAGTAGAAAAGATGGAGTGAAGTCCGAGAAAGAAAGCCGTTGGATGAGTATATCAAGGATGAAATATCAGCAAGGAAGAAAGATCATGGATGAATCAACAAGTGGAAAAAGCCACTAGTGGATGCTTTGGAGCATGACACGAGAAGAAATGAGAGACATGTTGGCGAAGCTTGGAAAATGCGGGTCAAGTTGATCTAGGGTTTTAGACACCTAGGGTTTTGGTATCTAGGGTTTTGACACCTAGGTTTCGGCCTAAGGATGTCGGTGAAGTGATTTTAATGTATAAATAAAGGTCATGAGGGCCTAGTTTGGGCTGGTACGATATTGTTGTCGATATAGAGGTATTTTTGTGTGAGAGATTACTATTGTGAGAGAGAGAAGCGCTGAGTGAGAGAGCCTTCTAGTATTGTAAGATCTTCAGCTAGGTGCGAAGATCAACCCTGCAACTGGGTGCCCAGGGAGGGGAGAGAAAGAAAGGAGAAGAGAAGAGATCTGTTAGCTAGAGCACAGACAAGAACTCTATGCTTTAACTTAGTATATTATAGCACAATTTTTGTGGACATAGCCCAAGAGAGAGGGTGAACCACGTATATTTGGTGTTGTGTGTGATTGGTATTCTATCTTTATCCTTGATATACTATGATTGCATTATTATGTTAGATATGATAAGTAGATGTGAAGAATAGATCTAAGCTGATAAGTGATATATGAATGTTGTGTTGTTCTTGTATTAGATCCACTTGATATTCCCCTTGGTTGTAGACATCCCTGTCCTGCAACCCCCTCATAACTGCTTCGGGTGAGACTGTATCTACTTCGCAGGTGTTGCCGAAAGGGCCAGTAGTTAGAGCTTGTTTGTGCACTCTTGGAGCTAAACCCTGGGTCTGCCCCTGTTCCAACAAATGGTTCCATTGTCGAGACCAAAATATTCTTGAGGGAATGTCAATGTGGTTTCCATCAAAGACAAAGACTCAAAAGTGGATATAGGATCAAGAAAAGGACTTCGTTGAAGCCCAGAACAAGAACCCTAATCTTAGTACAGAGGATTGGTTGGAGAAATATATCTTTATTGATATACATGAAGTATTCTTTGGGGGAATCCATCAAGAGCTATATGAGTGGCTAGCTATATTAGCAGATACCCAGTTTGAGATCCGATCTAGACCTCCTGTAGTGTGGACATCGGAGTTGATCAAGAAGGTCAAGAGAGTTGATAACACTGTGTCACAAGTAATAGATCACTGGTTTGATAGCACCATTGGAGGGTACATCACAACATTTTTTGTTGACAGAGTAGAGTCATACAACCAAGTTGAGAGATATTTCTTTAAGGAACCCAGAGGAAAATTTTTACAATTCTCGAGGTTGGGACTCAAGATGCTATTGCATGAGAAGATCATCTTGAAGATACAATAGATTGGTCAGATATAGAAAGGGTAATGTTCAAGAATTTGGACAACGACAACGACACAAAAGATGGACATACGTGCACTGGGAGAGTGTTTAGAGAATTTCACCTTGTGAACCTGTTTAAGAAGAACTGCGAGGATGAGGGTTTCTATAGTGGTGAAGAGGCAGATCTGAGAGACAAGGAGAATTCAAAACTTGCTGGGATAGAGGAAGGGAAAACCAAAGAGCTTCACCGGGAAGAACCTGAAACCTCAGAAACTATGCAGACTATTGAAGTAAGTTCTATTATCCCTCCTATTGATTTAGTAGTATTAAGCAACTAGAATAGTCAGAGTCACCAGAGTTTCCAGAGTACTATTACTAGCATCCCACCACATACTCAGTTAGGAACCTTAGGAAGATCTATGGAAGATGAGATTTGGCTTCCTATTTTTAGGGGAAATGGATCTGAAGATCCTGATCAACACTGGTTCCTATTTGAATCCATATGGAATATTAAAAATGTCATTGATGAAGTTGTCAAAATAACACAGTTCAGTACCACTCTAAGGGATCGTGCATCGAGCTGGTACATGAAGCTTGTCCAAGGACTTGCACAACCTGAGCCACTGAATCAGATTAAGAATGCATTGATTGCAGAGTTCAAGAAACCCAAGTCGGAGTCATAGTGTATTACAAAACTGAACGAGATCAAGCTGAAGGTGGTCGAACCTATTTGGGAATTCGATTAAAGATTCAAAACCTTAATAGGCCGATTGACTTTTTAGATCCCAGATGAACATAACAAAGAATGGTTCATGGTTGCCCTCTTACCACACATCAGAGTTCCTCTAATGCAATAGAATATTGCTTTGCAGTCTGAGGCGCTAGAGATCGCCATGAAGCTATAATCAACCCCTATGGGAGAATCCAACGCAGGTATGAGCCAGATCTTGAGTCAGCTAACTAGTTTGTCTTTGCAGGTCGAAGATATGAAGAAGGACAAGGGAAAATATAAAAGAGAAGACATCTGGTGTGTCATATGCAAATCAAAAGGCCACGAAAAGGAACAATGTCCCTTATTCAATGAATACTTGGCTTCTGGAGCTCCGAGCCCTTTGAAGCAAGTCACCTTACCTTGGTGC
>SNQJ01S0077204.1:114329-132584 GCA_010110895.2 Picea sitchensis | reverse complement strand
AAGATTTCCAAATAATATAGAAAGAAAATAGAAGTGTTGGTAAAACTGTAAATCGAGAATGCATTAGATATAGAACGATGTGAGGAGTGAAAACCCATGTCAAACTTGATGGGCGAGATTAAAGTGTTGACCATTAATTTAGTCTGATTATGACACCACACAAAAAAAAAATGATCTATATATAGCAGTGATAGATGCGGAGTCCAAATTGGAAGTTGTAAAAGGAAAATCAAAGCAACTTATAGAAGCACTCAAGACATGCGTATAAATTCCTGAGTTTTGTTTGAGTGAAGATGTATTGAAAATTGTGAGCCAGAAGTGATGTTATAGTTTAGAGGGATGAATTTGAGAAGGGCTTGTGAATTGTAAAGTATTAGCTGGGAAACTTACAATAACGAATATCTCCTATACATTGACTACATCACAAATTGGTAAATTTTGTGTTGATTATTAAATAAAATCCGATTTGAACCTGTGTTCTATGTGATGGTAAATATGGGCACATCTAGACAAGATATTTTTAGGTGGATATTTGTATCACATGATGCATGATCAAGTAGTTTCTATCTCCAAACTCATACAATTGATTTGGTACAATTTAGAAAGGTAAAATTTAAGAAAAATTTAAACCATGGTTGTTGTGTTGGAAGAAGACCAAATTTAGGAAGATGTAAACATATAAAGTTGATGAAGTGAAATATGCATAAAGTTCGTGTATCAAATAAATTAAGGTAACAAAGAAAGATAGACTATTTACAAGGGAACTCATGATCAAAGGAATTGACTAGGTATTGGAATACATAGGTAGTTAGCCATGAAGAGAAGGAAGGTGCAACAAGGAAATTTCAATAATGAAAGGGCGATACACGGGAAATGAGAAAATTTTTGTGTAAAAAAAAAACAGTGAGTAAATGTCGAGTATTGTATCCTGTATTAAAAGTTATGAATGTCGGGAAACATAAAGTCCCGATAAGGGATTGAAGAGCATTTCAGTGGTTGTTGTGTTGAAAGAAGACCAAAAATAGGAAGATGTAAACATATAAAGTTGATGAAGTGAAATATGCATAAAGTTCGTGTATCAAATAAATTAAGGTAACAAAAGAAAAGATGGATCATTTACATGGAACCCAATGATCAAAAGGAATCGAATAGGCTGAATACATAGGTAGTTAGCCATCAAGGGAAGGAAGGTGCAACAAGGAAATTTCAAAAATGAAAGGGCGATACACGGGAAATGAGAAAATTTTTGTAAAAAAAAAAAAAAAAAAAAACAGTTGAGTAAATGTCGAAAGTATTGTATCCCTGCATTAAAGCTATGAAATCGTCTGTCATAAAGTCCGTATAAGCGGATTGAAGAGCATTTCACTTCTTCAGCCGGAAGGAAAGGGGAGGAACCAGTGGGGACAAGTATAGTCCCGACTGCTTACTCTGGAAGACGCCGGAGACACTATGGTGAGACTATCCATCGCTATTTTTACCACCCTCGAGACGTGTTTCCTCAAGGAGGCGTGTAGGTATCAACCACCTTTAACTTAAGATGACCCCGTGACTTCCGGAGGCCTAAGGACCCTATTTTATTCATAGTGAAACTATTAAGTGATTCTCTTAAACTTTAAAATTTATGTGAACATGAATTCTATGAAATGTTAAAATGATCATCAATGATGATGCATGTAACGCGATCTATTATGTGAAATGGAAATTTACTTCTAATGTTTAAATGTTATTACCGATGATGTATATGATGCGACATCGTGTGAGAATGTGAATTTAATGAATGCTCAATTACCTAATGATGCTGGATACCCATGCAAAACTAATTGGTAAACGATAACTTACCAAATGCAAAAGTACGAATTTCAGGGTATCAGGAATCTAATTCAAATTGGAAAACTTTCCTTTGATGTAAATGTATTGGTACAGGTATACCCAAATTGAATGATGAAAGTATGCAATTATATGATGATAAAGCATAGAAAAACATGATGTGGCCTGCACTAACGTGTCATGGGGTTGCCAGAAGTAGCCGAAATAATGATGATGAAGTGGATAATGAGACCACTGATCGGTAAACATTGTGGTATGAATAGTATATATGGAAATTATATTGATTTGAATGCATTACTATGATACATGGGTTATTTCGTGATTTTGGTACTAACATCACCAAAACCATCGTGATGATAAAACCTCTAGCAACACAAAGGCTCATGTGTAATCCATTATGGGTGCTGGACCGGCACTGATAGAGGGTGGAGGTGTTTCAACCGTATCCTCCGGAACCCAAGTCCGAGGAAGGTGTCGTCCATCATTCCCAGTCGTGGTGGATGAGGACTGCCGCTTGCCCTTAGGGAAGCTTATCGAAAGTGAATCCACTTCCACTTCACGGTTCTATTTGGAGTTAGGGTCGATACCGACGCTTCCAAGATAGTCTAAAGGCAGGACCCGGATAGGAATGGAGTTGAATAGGTTAGGAGGAAGGATGAGTAGAGGTTGAGAATCTTATGGGGTCACTACAAATGGGATTTGATGAAGAAAATATGTATAAGGGGCCCATTGTGATGTAATCCAAACTACTGTTGTTTAAAAAATAAATTATTGAACCGGATAATTGAAACTAAGGGAATTCTTCAATCAATTGATAATTGTGGTCTTTATGAAAGACTAAGTTTTGCAGACTGGATTGAATGCCTACATTATTAAAGAACGACAGTTGATTCATTAGTACATGCACGAGGTTTACATGTATTAGCTACACATGCATTCCTTTGTGCATTATGGCTAATAGTATGTATGGACTTCTTGATTTACTTACCGAGATTGTCAGTTACTTGTTTGAACGTGATGAACCATGCCTTTTCATTGTAACATCGGACGCCTTAACTTCTGGATCTAAGTTTCTTTGAAGGTGGTGTATGTAACTTAATCTAAATTGGATACGTTTAAAGATTATAAACTCAAAATTAATGAAAAGAAATGATTGTGATTAACTATGTAATACTCTAACTACAGACCAAATTTAATGACCTGAGAATTACAATCTAAAAGATCAATGAAAATAATAAAAAATGGTGAAGGCATGTACAAGGGATTCGACAGTCCCAAGAAGATAAACATACTTGGAAGGAGTATGGAGGGGACGGCGGTGGTTGGGGGTAGTAAGTGCGTGAGGCTACTGGTGAATGTAAGGGTGGAAAAGAGGGGATGCAGAGCATCATTCACCTGGAGGGACCTGGATCGGTTGCTGGACTACAGGTTTCACTGCGGAGTAGAGGTTCGCTGCATTGGTCAAGAGCCCTGCGATTTTGTGGATTGTTGGCTTGATGTGAGCAAGGAACAGAGTGTTCTCGACTGTGACTTTTGATCAATTGAGCCACTGTTGCTAGAGGTTTGGTCGGGGCCGTGATATCCGAGATATCCCTCGAGCGAAGTCAAGCCCTAGTTGGCGTAGGGATGATTTGGGCGCTATTTTGTGTTTGCGAAGGTCCGGACTGAAAGTAGCAGGGAAGCAAGACAAGAAGGCAAAGAAAGAGGCAAATCCGTAATTTAGCATCAGATCGAGGTACTTGGTTAAGTTTGAATTTATCTCTTTCTGTTATCATTTCAGTAAATATTGAGAATTCTAACCCACCAGAAGTTACCGCCATAAAATCAATATTATGCTAGGAAGTTGTTCTTCAATTCTATTTAATCAATGCTTATGGGTTATTTCTGCCTGCCATGAATTCAAAAGATTTCATTTACGTTCAAGTTGGATAAGGTATCTCATATCCCAAATCAAAGATTAGGCTGCGAAATTATCGTCATTTTAACAAACGCTTTGGCGAAGTTGCTTATAAAATAGAGGAGGAGGAAAATATATTGAACCATTACAGAGTTACGTAGAAAACGGATCTGAACCGTTAGATCCCACGCGGATACCCGTTAGATCTCGTGTGAAGGCAAGGATTTCAACCCTTCACACCGCGTCCGCACCACCTCCGGGAATTCGACCGGCTGCCAGAGGCATTGAGTCCCATGACCCGCTGAAATCGCTGTAGCTGCATTCCCATTCAATCGACCGTTGATCTGTGAACGACCGACACGCAGCGTATCCTGATACCTTCGGTTCTAAGACTCGTGAATTCCCGCAAGGGATTAACCCATAAAGATAATTCACTCATCTGGCCAATCCCGATAGCTTAGAGGTAACCACCGGCCAAGACGTAACCCATGCACCCTGATATCTGACCGACTGGGTTTTCATTACCGCGAGCACCTGCATCATGATTTCGCGATCCGCGAAACTCCGATGGCTGCATACCGAGCCCCAGCGTTAATGGAATTACGGCGCTTCATAAAGGCCGACGGCTTCACATTCCGGAGGTTTCTTTTGGGAGGAGAACAACCAGTAGCAAAACTCCTACTTTAAGAAGTCTCGGAAGTCGAATGCATGGTTGATGTTGTTATTGTCCCAGCTTAGGAAATAATTGATCGCGATTAATATAAAATGGCGTTTGAACTTTAGGTCATTACAACTCACCCCACCAATGTCGTTCTCTCACAATGGGAGGTCCTCTATTTAGGGTGGTTAAGCCTGTTGGAGACATCCCCGGCAATCAGTTTGAAAGAAAAGGCTCAAAGGATTAAGGTTAGTTTCCCCTTCATAGATTACCACCCGAAAGATAGTCAAATAAAGAATAACCATTGCAAAGGCACCTGCTATTTAGACAAGACAACAATGAAACTATTACATGCAATAATGGTTAATACATCATAAATCAATAATGACTATCAAAATTTATACAAGGAGCACATACACAAAGAAATATTGACCTAAGCCAATGCTCTGGATAACAATGACAATGGCAATATAATGTTACTTGTCAATAAAATATAGAATCTAACGAAAATGATCAATCCTTGAATTAAATCACATTTTCAGTCGTCATTAATTGCTCATATGCAACAGATTGTTATACACATCCTAGGGAGGACGTGAGCTTCATTTAGGGTTAGTATGATAAGCAAAGTAATAGACAAAGAAGGTCAACATTTTGTTGATTAGCCAATGGAAATTATCAATACAATATCTATCACACGCATGACCAAGCCAACAATATTATCAATAAAAAGGGCTCACTAACCATTGACGCCATCATTAATTGCAGAGTTAGAGGGCTTGATGCGTCAAGTATGACGTCAACCCTATTTAGTGCTTTAGGGTTAGTTAGGGTTTAAACTTGTTGAGATAAATTTTCAATAAGCTCAATGTTGGAGAAAACCAGTGCCTTAGGTAATATGGAGTCAAAAGTATGGGCAAAATCTCAGGAGGATCAAAAATCAAAGACTAGAAGGTTAGGTTCTATGGTGTCGCGAATGGCAAAATTTCTAGAATCAAACCCCATGTAGAGGCTCATCCAGTTGTTTCTTAAGCAAGGCCTCATGCTCCTTCCTCTTCTCTAACACCTTGGCAAAACGGCTAGCTTCCAAAGCACAAATTCAAGGAGAAAGTGTTGCAAGGGCAAGGCCTTTCAAACCCCAAAAGGTTAAAACCCCTAGGTGTAGATTCAAATAGGCCTAAGACGTCTTCTCTTTTCAACCTATACTTTTAATGCTAACCAGAAAGAGAGATGCGTAGCAACAATTAGGCTATATCTTCCTTTATCAATGGCTAAACAAGTTTCTCAAGCATGGGACATATAGCAATGACCTACTAGTGTGTTTGCTACCTAGGGTTTCAAGATTTAGAAATATAATAGCAATGATATAGCAAATAAGAAATTGCTTCTTACAACCATTCATTTAAGAAGTTTTGCATGAAAATTCACTTACAAATTCATGAAGAATGCTTAATCAAACTCCCAGTTGTAAACCTTCCATGAGAAAAACCCCATACATGCCAAGAAGAATCCTCCAATAAGAGTTGCGCCACACTTCCAACACCAAAGATGCCCAAGCAAAGACTGTGTTGATCTCTCTCACAAGAGAGTGAGTTTTTTTTTATATGAGAGGGAAAAACGCCCTCTATTTATACCAATCCATTACACCTTTCAATTAAATTTTAGGTCATCAAAACAACCAACAAAGCTGACTACAAAATTTACACCTGCTTTTTACATTAAGTGCTAGAAAAATGTCATATTATGAGCAAAAAGAGGGACGCCAAGCCATTCTGAGGGAGATGTTGGCCCTTTTGGGAAAATACAACATCCAAAAACCAAACGTTTTCCCTTCTAGGGCTCCTCCAAGTCATGTGCTAAATGGCCTCAAGACTCTGCCACATGACAACATCCAGCTCTCCTATGTGATGTCATGTCCATCAAAGGAAAATGTCCCATTTGCAGTGGGTGATTCCCCTTAGGTCGGGCTCTGCCTAAGTGTCCTGGGTGGAACGCCCTTCTCTGGCTTCTCCATGCAATGGCTCATCATAACATTGTCTTGTCTCTCTCATCCCAACAACCATCTGATGAACTCTTCAGCCCCATGGAGATCCAAACTAATCATATATTCCTATGTCTACCTTGGCCCACTGCACTGGCCCTCACGGGCATGGTCCCATTAATTCAAAATCACCCCATGGGATCATCACCTCGGGATCATAAAGCAATGTCAATCATATTTCATCATTAGCCTATCAAATACATACAAAACCCTTAGTATATCATCTAATAGCTCAAAGACGTTACATCGACCTACTATACAAAGTTGAATAAATTAACGTATCAAACTCATTAAAATAACCATCCATGTGACAAAGAAAGTTTCCACAAGATCATTCAATCCATGTGCATGAAGTGATATGGTCTAGGGATAAATCCAATACTATAGTAAGGTCGTGGGTGGTATTGTCCTGTGCCTTTGTAGGAGGCGAGATGTACCCGACATGGATGCATCTTTTCCAAGCCCCTATTGCCTTTGTATTCTTTATCTATTGTTTTTCTTTCTTTTACTTTGGTCTGGACTGTAGGACACTATCTTGGCATGGTGACTGTGAGTCGATAGTGTTACCCATCGGTATTTTTGCAGAAATGATAAATCTAGCTCGTGATCTATATCTCACCTTCCTTCAGCCACACAAAACCAAAGGTCATTGTCTCCCATGGCAACTGCATAATGGGAACAATACCAACATGAGCAAAAACCAAGCAACAACATTGATATATATATCAAACTTAAATTAAATTTTTAGCATGCTCATTTTTTATCCTAATGAACTAGCCACTGGTATATATCAACTCCAAGCATGAGAAAAACCAGTGAATTTATACATCTTGGATCTAAATAATACTTTCATTTATGGAGAACTATAAACTGGAGTGAACGAGGAAGGGATTTGTCACTAGTTGTTCATGTTGTTTCAATTCCATATATTATATTATCATATTTGAATTCAAAAACCGTATTATATTATTTGATGAGCTTTGGACTCACGGAGATCCGAGATCAAATTATATACATTTATCTTCCATTCATATGATGAGAAACTATTTATTTATTTAATCTATTTCTAAGTGGATTACATAGCATAATGAAAGAAATATTGTAAGGTGTGTGGAGTAGTGGGTAGAGGAAACAAATGAGCCATCCTACCATATTACCACAATGCATCATCATTTCGGACATCTACCATTCTAGCTAAATGGAGCCCAACATTCCACTACTACTATAAGCACAATCAATTGCTAATCTCATAACATGTCACCATGTAAATTTTTAATCATATAAAGTAAATAGTAAACACAAACATAGTATTTATGAAATGAGACTGCTAATTTCATCAAAATCTCATCCCATTGATTAGAGATTAAGAAGAAGAATATGTCACCATCTTCCATTGTTGATCATAAGATTGCAATTTTAATTAAAAGGTTGATTAAACCATCAATTCAATGGGGGACGCCTATGGGCGTAACAATCTAAAAATATAAAACTAAAAAATATAGTTTCTTCTTATTATTCCATTAATAACCACATCTCTAAAATCTAGATATAAAAAAATTGTAATCTTTTTTCAAAAATAAAATATATTTACAAATTTAGAGTGCTTCTTAAAGATTAGATATATTTATAATTCAAATGCATTAAAAATTAAATTACTTCATTATATTTAAATCATATTATTATTATTATTATTATTATAAAATAAACCCTAATATAAATATGTGTATTTCAATCATAAAACTAACCCTTCAAAATCCTAAAAATACAAAACCCTAATAACCACTAACCTAAATATATTATTAATATATTATTGTTTGCTACGATTATTGTATTAATACACTAATAATTATTGTGAAAAAGGATATGTATGTATAATATTCATACATATCCTTAAAATAACACTTTTATAATATAATTCATTATGTATAACAATAATGTTAATTATTACTATTATTAATTAATATATTATAACAATAAAGCATTAATAATAGTTTTATTAATAAAGTGTTAATAATATTTTATTACACAAACTTTTAATAATAATTTCATTGATGATCATGACGATGATTAATGTTTATAAGATCTAATTAGTCTATAGGACCTTAAGAGGATAAGTGATTACTTGAGATTCTTTTGAATTTTGTTTCTATGTTCTAAAAACATTAAGAGAAGCTTCCAAGATCAACATACTTTGTTGAGTTAAAAGGCTAGGAAGGTTGGTAGTGGACAAATATTTTGGAAAATGAGATCTAATATGGGTATAGGTAGGAAGTAACCTAAGAGAAAGTGTTTTTCATCTCAAATTTTAGTGTCTCTTAGTGTCACAAATGTGATACCTTTCATCCCATGGCATTTTAAGAATTGTCAAACTCCTAGCTCACCATGGAGGTCAGAGAATTTGTTCTCATGTTAGCAATGCTTATTTTTCTTTTTACACTTGGCAAAACAAATAGATAATTTTTGATCTCTAGATTAGGGTTGATTACATCCCATAATAATTCCTGCATTCTTCCGCATTTTTATTTGCAAAAATGATGTCTTCATGATTCCACAATAGTTTTAAAATAATACATTATTAATAATTTCATTAATAAAATATTATTATATTTCACGTGGTTATTAATAAAGTATTATTAATAACCATTTATATTAATAATAACAATATTAATTATGTTTATTAATAAGTTGTTAATATTATTAATGATTGATATGATATTAACTCTCTAATATTAATAATATAATATAATATTAACCCATTTGTATTGTAATAATGTATTATTAATAATATTAAATATATAATTTTAAATAAGAATAATTTTAATTTTTTATAATAAAAAAAAAAAAAAAAAAAAAAAAAAAAAAAAAAATAATTATTAATTTTATATTTTAAAGGGGTAGAAAATGACACCATCAATTTCACTTTCAATATGTTTCTAAAAGATGATCACATAAAATGAAAACCAAACTACCAAACAAAAAAATTGTGAACACTTTACCTAAATAAAAATTATTACAATAAAAGAAGACTATCATTTGTAGATAATTAATTATAGATTATAAAGCACTATTGTATATCATAGATTAACTATGGAAATGTTGTTATTATCTCTATAAAACAGCCCAACATTTAATTTATAACATATTTTCACATTGTTTTATGTGCATAATAATAAAAACATTAACATGATCCAAAGTTTATGTGCAATGACATTTATTTTTAATAAGAATAAGTATCACCATAGATTAGTAAGTATTTAACATTTACTCTTTAACCATGGTATGATTTTCATTTTACACAATCACAAGCATCAACCCAGACTAATAAGTACTTATCAACTAGATTAAATAAGCATTTAGTCAACTTTAACCACACACATGTTTTTCCATTTATCACAATCACAACCATCAACTTAGACTAAGGCTTCTCGTTAAAAAATATTTTTTAATAAGAATAAGTATAATAGTAGCTTTAATCTTTAAGGTATGTATGTATTTTTAGTGGTATCATTTATTAATTAATAAGAATTTTTTTTATTACATCACCACCAACCAAAAGTATCAACACAGGTGGTTCTTTGGATAACCTTATTTTTAAATAAGAATGTCAATATATTTATACCGTGATACAAATAACATTACATTAGTGATACCAAAATACATTATTACCCTGAATGGCACTATAGGCTGGTAAAATGGGTTGCATAAATAATTAATAACAATGATATTAAAAACAAATGTTAAATAACATTACCTTGAGAGTGATAGGAATAACCTTACAGTGATACCAAATACATTATTACGGTGAACGACATGATAACCAGGTAAAATGAACGACATGATAAGCAGGTAAAATGAGCTGCATGCATAAGGCGAAGTGGCAGCATAGTGGACAAGTGATCAAAGTTAATGTAAATAGGTTGGAAACATTGTTAGTGGACAAGTGATCAAGTTAATGTATTTAAATGTGTTAATTATGTACCGGTGATAGTGCTAATATGAGATGTGTGAAGTTATTAAAAAGCGTTCCCAATATTAAATGATATCTAGAAAACTATAATATAGAGGAATTAAAGCAACGGTAACTAGATTGACAATTAGGGTTTTCAATTAGTGCTGGCATTAAATTAAAGAAAAAGGAGAAATGATATTAGCATAATCCACAAATTAAATGAAATGATATTTATTTCAGGGATAAACTTTCAGCATAATCCACAACCTTGAACTACTTGTTGCATAATTAATCGAAAGCATGTGAGGGTATATATAGCGGAAAATGATCTGATTTTATCTCTATAATCTTAAGACTGCGATGGGACCTAGTGGTTTGAACTTTGTGAGAACATATCCTAAAAGATACAGTCCAGATCATACTAATTATACGAATGCAATCCAACTGATTTGATTTCAATATTCTAATGCTACTTGTTTAACAGCCATTGGATTGATCCAAGGAGTGAACAAGCAAGCTTGAGTTGTCAAACTTTTTGTGGATTTCAGATCATATTAATGTGATAACTCGTTAAATCAAGATACTGTGATAGTGGTGTGGATAAAGTATATCCACACAACTTGCAGATTAAAGTTTGTTATAAAAGAAAAAGGAGGAAATCTATGTGTATATTGATGAACCCAGAGATTAAATTAGAGCTGGAAAAAGGGACCTCTCGCTTTATAAATATTTGAAATTTTTGGGTACATGCATGTGAAGAAAAAGCCATCTATGCGTTATACAGACTTGGAAGGCTTACATGTTGTTGTTATCCACTACAGACATGTGCTGGCTCTAATATCATGTTAAAAAATGGAAAAATGGGACGAAGTTTTTCCAACTACACAAGCATATTAAAATAGTCTAGAAGATTTATTTCCACGATTATATTCTCACATACCCAGTGAGAAATAGAATTTATTTTGATATACATGAGTACTATGGATTAGGAAATCTAATTTTTAAGGTTATGTTCATCACAATGTGAAATTTGGTTATGTTAGTCACATTGCTATATTACTATGTTTCACATTTTGAGATTTGAAGATGTGTGTGAGATTGTGATGTTGGGATATGTGCATTACATTGCAACGTGAGGAAATGTTCATCTCATTGTGGACAACGATGATGTTCGATGTTTGTTTAAGTTCATGACATTGAGACGTTACTATCCACATTAAGGAGCAGATGATGATGTTCACCACTTTACGATGTTACTATATTCAATAGGATTGCAACATTACTATGTTTATAATATGGATAACATTACATTACTATGATAAAATTACATTATTATAGTGAATGACATAATACATGGATAAAATGCACTACATAATTAATAATAATTAATAATAGCGATATAAAAATAATTCTTAAATAACATTACATGAGAGGATACGAATAACATTACATTACAATGATACAAATAACATTATTATGGTGAATGATCTCATATGCTACTAAAATTCACTGCATACATAAGGTGAAGTGGCAACATCAAAATCTATAAACTTTAGAAGAAAATGAGTAGAAAACACTCTTGGTGGACACGAGATCGAGGTAGTGTATTAATTATGTACAAGTGATAATGCTAATATGAGAGATTTTTGAAGTTGTTAAGAAACTTCCCTAATATGAAGATGAAACAATCACGACATGTGCCCAAGCATTGTAACGGAAAGATGTCCCACACTTCAGGATGATAAGGTTATGTCACATTGTGATGTTAATTATGTTGTTACAATGCAAAGTCCATATATGTTTGTCACATTGCAACATTGCTATTTTCAAAACATTGTCATGCTTGGAAATTTTGCGTTGTCACGCATACCGAGATTACGTACATCAAATTGAAATGTGAGGAAATGTTCATCACAATGAAAATGACATGTTATTTTATTTATTCTTTTTATGTTCACAATTACAATGATACCATCCATGCCAGGATACATGGTTAAGTGTCTGCCACACTGTGATGTACAGTTTGCTGCTCTGTCACATCATTAGCTCATCCACACACTTACCTACGGTGGAAATGTTTGCAACATCCCTCACCATGACCGGAAATGAACTTATTATTTTGGAGGACACTCTGCCCTCTAAAGTGATCCGATTGCCATGCGCAACCAAACCTTGACATGAGGCTATGACGATGCTATTATCTTTCCTCCCTGACCACACAGAGAGGCGCCATTGACCCCACACCAGAGGCATTATGGACCTAGAGGATGTCGAGAGACCACCGGAACCCTGATCTCAATCGAGTCAGGGAGGGCACCATTGGGGTTTGATTGTTTTGTTATGATATTAAAGATCTGATTAGATGATATGATATGGATATATTCCTGACATGATTTGTTGATGATGCATCGGGCTTATAGCTTGCCCACCTAATTCACATATATGGAGTGGGGTCATGCACGCACTAGAGATGTTGAGGAGAGGTGTGGATGGGCTGTTCTACCACAAATATTACTATCACTCTCATCGTGGCTCAGACTGCAGGTTAATGATTACCTAGTTCAGAGGACCCAATGATGTTGTGAGGGAAGACTGCCACGCCTCACCATGATTCTAAGGGGCACAAGCGTGCATTATTCCTTTCGAGGTCCTTTAGTCTCCCACAATTTCACCCCACATTGTTGACCCCAAAAGGTTTTTATGTCCACCAAAATAATCAAGAGCGAGTGGCAACCCTTGAGCATAGTATGTCCTCATAAGCACATCACAAGAAGGGAAACAGATGAGGCGAAAGTGGCACCTCTTGGAGCACCTAGTGCATATTGAAGGGAACGCTGTTAAGTTGGTGATAGAGGAATGGAACCTAGATGGCCTTAGGATGAATAATGGAATAAGAAACAATTTCCCCACTAAATGTCACCCATTACAATTTGCATAGTCTAGTCTAAATTATGCTAAGGTAAAATTTAGTCTACCTTAAAAATAAATAATATATATATATATATATATATATATATATATATATATATATAATAAAACAACTTAAATAATAATCATATGATTCAGAAAATTTTTATGATCTTCGTAAAATCTTGTAACACGAAGGGAGTAAGAAATTTAAATTATTCATAAAAAAAAAATGTTTGAATTAATTGTTTTATCTTTTTGATAATTTAAAAATACTAATTAAATGATAAAAGGGAGAAAGGGTTAAAATTCCACAGCTTCCTTTTTGAGTTCTAATTAAAAAGGACAAAGAGGGAAAATCTAAAATTTTAGAAAACTAGGAAAAGAGGTAACCATTAAAAGGGAAAAGGGGAACTTAAGGGAAAAAGAAGAAGGTCAAACTTAGTAAAGCATCCACCATTTAAGAGATTTCTAATTTAAACTCAACAAGCAATTTAATAAAAAGGAAAGTTATTAAAACCTGTAAGAGATTTTGGGGACACCTAGGAGTGATTCTAGGAGTAACTCTAGGTGGGTGAGGGAAATAAAAATAATTAATTAATTAAAGAAGTTAATTTATGAGGAAGGAAGGGGATGGGTGACACTTGTAAGGAGAGGAATTTTTAGGAAATTAATTATAAAAACATAACTAAAAGAGAATTTTTGGAAAGTAAGGAACCACAAAACTCTATATAATTAAGGGAGCTGATGGAGGTTGGATCATCTTCTGTTTGTGTAACATTACACTGCAGAAATATCTACTTGACTGATTTACTTGTGGGAGTTGGGATACCCATCTCGGAGAGGAGTGGTAGCTCAAACTTGCGAGGTGAGCTGGGAGCTAATCAAAATCTTTGGATAGTGTGTGTGGCCCCTTTGCGGCTCGAGGGGCTAAGGGGGAAGAAGAGTACCCCTAGCATTGGCTGGGAGGTACCAGTGAAGTCTCGTCGGTCGGCAAGCAGGAGTTTCTCAGAGCGTGTGAACGTCATTCAGAGCGAGTGATCACGCAATGGTACGCTCTCTTCATTTTGTATGGTAGAATGTGTTAGGGATTATGCTTGGATCTGCTTATTTAATGGTGAAGTAAACTGATTTTTTTTTAAATTAATGATTGAAACTACTTTTAGCCTACGTCGATGGTTGTTGTCTCCCATGGCCTTTGTTTTCCCGAATGTCTTGACCACCTAGATGTGATTGATTGTGTCCTTCATGGTTGTTTAGCTTCTGTCTCTAGCTTGTCGGTCCTTGCATGAATAGTCAGCTAGGAGCCTGATCTACGATCATCGCCTTAGTGTTAAAAGACCTATGGATCTCAACGCACTACTTTTATGTGCGAGGATGATGAAGCAAAGGACGAACCTATCAGTGGTCTACCTCTGTTTTCGTCCTTGCCTAATGGTTTGACTTGTGTTTTCTAGTACGACCTCTATGTATGGATATCTTACTTCCTTGTTGTTTATTTTTTGTGCCTTAACTGATAGAATCCCTACGGTCCTTTCGATGAGTTATCCTTATGGCCCTCGCATTCTCTTACTGTTGTCACTGTTTTTATATTGGTATCCCGAGATGTAAAAAGTATTTAACTTCAAATCTGCATTTTGTTTCTTGTTGGATTGACTTGTTTTTATTACTTCTCAGATTGTAGTTATGTAACATATGTAAAAATATTAACTCTTCTATCGTAATTAGGTATGGATGTAAAAATATGGCTTCAGCGATTGTAATTATGTGATAGATGTAAATTATTAACCCTGCATTTTATGTATTGGCGGAGAATTTAAACTCTGTGTTTTTATGCCCGATTGGATAAAATATTAACCCTGCGTTTATGTATTGATGGAGAATTTTAACTCTGCGTCTTACTTAAAGTTTACACTTGTCCCCTCAATGATTGACTTGTTGCTACATTCCGATGATGAATCCTTGCTCAGTGTGTTTCTTCTTATTTCTCAGCGGTTTGTTTTTTACATGGATTCCATGCGGTTATATTTCCTTATCCGCATTTTTCCGAGGGATATTTCCCAACTTCCTTCATCTAATTTTTTTTTTCCTCAGATTCTTAAATACCTCTACAAATTTTTTGTGCTCTCTGTTGTATGATTTTTCTTGTCTTAGTTTGTTTTCCCACTGCAGTTTCAGGAGGGTCGAGGCTCTGCGCGCTCCCTTGTCCCCATGATTTTGGGACTGCCCATGAATGCTGGAAGTGGGGGCGAATCTAGACAAGATTCAACAGATGGTTTTTGTTAAGCTAGAAATTATGTGTTATACCTTTCTGTTGAAGGGAATGTATGATGTATGAGCTTGTCTCGAAACTATAACAGATATATTTAGGTTGCGATAGCATTACTATTTTGAGGAAGCATGCATCCTTTATGAATTTAAGGACATTTTTGGTAGACACTGCAGCATCCCTCACGTCCGTCTCCTTCACGAAATTCGGGGTAAGTTTGCCAGAAGAACCCACGCCTTCTATATTGTTGTTCCTTGTTACCACGAATGGAACCCTGGTGTTGTGTTTTCCCCCTTATCTTCCGCAGCGAACTCCTCTAGCGGTTGAACTCAGCGCTCACCCTAGGAACTGCATTCTCAGTACCCCTTGGTAATTCATGGATTTAGCGTTGGTAAATTCTCGATCCACCTGCCTTGTAACTCCTTTGCTCAAGCCACGCAGCTTCAATGATTTGCGAGACGTCGTGGTGAGGGGAGATTTTTTTTTAAATGACCGAATTTTACTAAATGATAGTTGTAATAGCAGTAAATTATTAATCATAGTTGAAACGACATAATTTACTACAGGACAGTTTGAAATGGCAGTAATTTATTAAATGGGAGTTGAAATGGCAGTTTGAAATGACAGTTGGAAATTGCAGTAATTTATTAAATGGAAGTTATTGCAATGGAATTAAGATTATTAAATGATGGTTATTTGAATGGGTGATTAATTTAATGACAGTAAAATTTATGTTGGGAGGGAATTTGTTAATTAAGACAACATTGATTTAGCCTTTACATTGACAGACCATGAAATTTACATGGTAGATTTATAGATTGGATATTTTATATATTTACTTCATACAACCCTCTTTTTTTAGCATCTTGTTGTCGTCTTCATTTGAATAGACAACCCTTCAATTTAACTGACCCAACTTGTTCTTTAGTTTTAACATCTATTAAACTAGACTTGCAAATGAGAGTGCCATACTATTATTTAGATTTTAAATATTAACCACATTGAAGGTGAGACTTTCTTAAGTGATGTGCCCTTATGACTAAGGTAGATGGAACCTTGATGACATTTTAGAATTTAGAATTTCTCAAAACTGAATTGTAATAAGACTAAATTAGATTGAACATCAATGACAAATTGCATTTAGACGTGTCGTGTTTAGAATGGTAACCCATGTTTAATTAGATGGTAATCTTGACTAGCATAGTCTGGGTGATGGGTTGGGTTGTTGAATGAAGTCGTCTTTAGCTTGCGCTTCACAGTGAGGTTGTTGTTGCTATTTTTAATTAATGTTTGTACTTGGTTTTGTAAAAATTTAATTTGTTCTTGGTTTTCTCACTGTGAAGGTTCTAGCTACTTGTGTAATTAATTTTGGGTTGTTAGGATGATTTTCCTTAGCTTAGTAGGCTTGGTCTGCTCGTGTCCAGTGGGATGTAGACACCCCCTTGTTCCTCATAACAGTCGCCATCCCTGAGACCTTAAATGGTCAAAATCAATGGGAACCTCGGCTTGAGCATTGCTTATGTGTCCTGGAGGTCCTAACCATTGCAAGGTAGGATGGGCAGGTAGTCATTATTATTCTTCATCGGTTGATTGTTGTCCATTGCTTCTAGATGCTTGATGTGCTTATTAGGTCATTATGTTGTTGTCGCGTGAGTTTCATGCGTCATGTTCGTCGTCGTGTTGCGACGTTGAGTATAATGTTTTGATTACCCTTCTACACATGCACACACGGAAAAAAAAATTCACTTGGTATATGAGGCTTCTTGTCGTAACGAAATGGGAGGTTCATTACAATGTTCGTCACATTGTGACATTAGTTTGTGTTCATCACATTGCAACTCCACAATGTTCAACATATTGCAATGTTACTTTGTTCATCAAATTGCGACGTTCTATGCTCATCAGTGTGCAACATTACTATGTTCAACACATTACAACATTACTATTTTCATCACATTGTAATGTTTGGCTTTGTTGGCGAGATTGCAACGTTGGGGCGTGTAAGTGTTTCATTTGTGGAAAATGATAGGAACTTTGAACTTATGTGATATATTATATAGAAGGAAAACTAGAAACCTATAAATCATTAATCTGGCACGTTTCACATCCACGCATCCACCCACTATCAGTAAAAAAAAATACTAAACGCATCGACACCTTCTATAAAAAACATTGTTCCCGATAAAAAAAACTTAAATGCACTTAAATCAATGTTGTAAAAAACTAAATCATAATAAAATACCTAGATTTAAACTAAGTAAAACAACTAAAACATTTGTGAAATGTCATTGTTACCTTAATCATCTTAATTACTCTTTTTAATGACTAACGTACATCTGTTGTCATGCAAGGAAGTTAATGCTTGAAATCGGGGCCTTTCATTTGTTGTGACGACCAAGATTATTCCAATCGTATGAAATCTTGTCCATTAAAAACCTATATATGATTAAAAGCCCGTTAACTCTAGCCATTTCCAATAGGTGTACGCCTATCGGCGTAATTAATACATTAAAGTACTCATACATTGATGTGTAATGTAACATTAATATAATATATAATAAACATTAATAAATTAAAATTAAAGTATTAATTTACATTACTGTGGAAGGTAACATATTAAATGATTGATAGATTAATAATGCAATGCATTAATTAATTAATACATTGATAAGGCAATAATACATTAATAAATTAATACATTAAATAT
>SNQJ01S0077204.1:65678-102217 GCA_010110895.2 Picea sitchensis | reverse complement strand
GATAAAAGGGAGAAAGGGTTAAAATTCCACAGCTTCCTTTTTGAGTTCTAATTAAAAAGGACAAAGAGGGAAAATCTAAAATTTTAGAAAACTAGGAAAAGAGGTAACCATTAAAAGGGAAAAGGGGAACTTAAGGGAAAAAGCAGAAGGTCAAACTTAGTAAAGCATCCACCATTTAAGAGCTTTCTAATTTAAACTAAACAAGCAATTTAATAAAAAGGAAAGTTATTAAAACATATAAGAGATTTTGGGGACACCTATGAGTGATTCTAGGAGTAACTCTAGGTGGGTGAGGGAAATAAAAATAATTAATTAATTAAAGAAGTTAATTTATGAGGAAGGAAGGGGATGGGTGACACTTGTACGGAGAGGAATTTTTAGGAAATTAATTATAAAAACTTAACTAAAAGAGAATTTTTGGAAAGTAAGGAACCACGAAACTCTATATAATTAAGGGAGTTGATGGAGGTTGGATCATCTTCTGTTTGTGTGACATTACACTGTAGAAATATCTACTTGACTGATTTACTTGTGGGAGTTGGGATACCCATCTCGGAGAGGAGTGGTAGCTCAGCGTTGCGAGGTGAGCTGGGAGCTAATCAAAATCTTTGGATAGTGTGTGTGGCCCCTTTGCGGCTCGGGGGGCTAAGGGGGAAGAAGAGTACCCCTAGCATTGGCTGGGAGGTACCAGTGAAGTCTCGTCGATTAGGAAGTGGGAGTTTCTCAGAGTGTGTGAACGTCATTCAGAGCGGGTGATCAGGCAACGGTACGCTCTCTTCATTTTGTATGGTAGAATGTGTTAGGGATTATGCTTGGATCTGCTTATTTAATGGTGAAGTAAAGTGATGTTTTTTTTTAAATTAATGATTGAAACTGCTTTTAGCCTAGCTCGATGGTTGTTGTCTCCCATGGCCTTCATTTTCCCGCCGGTCTTGACCACCTAGATGTGATTGATTGTGTCCTTCATGGTTGTTTAGCTTCCATCCCTAGCTCGTCGGTCCTTGCATGAGTAGTCGGCTAGGAGCCTGATCTATGGTCGTCACCTTAGTATTAAAATACCTATGGATCTCAACGTACTACTTTTATGTGCGAGGATGATGAAGCAAAGGAAGAACCTATCAGTCGTCTACCTCTGGTATTTTCCTTGCCTAATGGTTTGACTTGTGTTTTCTAGTACGACCTCTGTGTATGGATATATTGCTTCCTTGTTGTTTATTTTCTGTGCCTTAACTGATAGAATCCCTACGGTCCTTTCGATGAGTTATCCTTATGGCCCTGGCATTCTCTTACTGTTGTCATTGTTTTTATATTGGTATCCCGAGATGTAAAAAGTATTTAACTTCAAATCTGCATTTTGTTTCTTGTTGGATTGACTTTTTTTTATTACTTCGCAGATTGTAGTTATGTAACATATGTAAAAATATTAACTCTTCTATGGTAATTAGGTATGATTGTAAAAATATGGCTTCAGCGATTGTAATTATGTGATAGATGTAAATTATTAACCCTGTGTTTTATGTATTGGCGGAGAATTTAAACTCTGCGTTTTTATGCCCGATTGGATAAAATATTAACCCTGCGTTTATGTATTGATGGAGAATTTTAACTCTGTATCTTACTTAAAGTTTACACTTGTCCCCTCAATGATTGACGTGTTGCTACATTTCGATGATGACTCCTTGCTCGGTGCGTTTCTTCTTGTTTCTCAACGGTTTTTTTTTACATGGATTCCATGTGGTTATATTTCCTTATCCGCGTTTTTCCGAGGGATATTTCCCAACTTCCTTCATCTAATTTTTTTTTTCCTCAGATTCTTAAATACCTCTACAAAATTTTTGTGCTCTCTGTTGCATGATTTTTCTTGTCTTAGTTTGTTTTCCCACTGCAGTTTCAGGAGGGTCCAGGCTCTACGTGCTCCCTTGTCCCCATGATTTTGGGACTGCCCATGAATGCTAGAAGTGGGGGCAAATCTAGACAAGATTCAACAGATGGTTTTTGTTAAGCTAGAAATTATGTGTTATACCTTTCTGTTGAATGGAATCTATGATGTATGAGCTTGTCTCGCAACTATAACAGATATCTTCAGGTTGCGATAGCATTACTATTTTGAGAAAGCATGCATCATTTATGAATTTAAGGACAGTTTTGGTAGACACTGCAGCATCCCTCACGTCCGTCTCCTTCACGAAATTCAGGGTAAGTTTGCCAGAAGAACCTGTGCCTTCTATATTGTTGTTCCTTGTGACCATGAATGGAACCGTGGTGTTGTGTTTTCCCCCTTGTCTTCCGCAACGAACTCCTGTAGCGGTTGAACTGAGCGCTCACCCTCGGAATTGTGTTCTCCGTACCCCTTGGTAAGTCATGGATTTAGCGTTGGTAAATTCTCGATCCACCTGCCTTGTAACTCCTTTGCTCAAGCCACGCAGCTTCAATGATTTGCGAGACGTCGTAGTGAGGGGAGATTTTTTTTTTAAATGACCGAATTTACTAAATGATAGTTGTAATAGCAGTAAATTATTAATCATAGTTGAAACGAAAGAATTTACTACAGGACAGTTTGAAATGGCAGTAATTTATTAAATGGGAGTTGAAATGGCAGTTTGAAATGACAGTTGGAAATTGCAGTAATTTATTAAATGGAAGTTATTGCAATGGAAGTAAGATTATTAAATGATGGTTATTTGAATGGGCGATTAATTTAATGACAGTAAAATTTATGTTGGGAGAGAATTTGTTAATTAAGACAACATTTATTTAGCCTTTACATTGACAGACCATGAAATTTACATGGTAGCTTTATAGATTGGATATTTTATATATTTACTTCATACAACCCCTTTTTTTTTAGCATCTTGTTGTCATCTTCATTTGAATAGACAACCCTTCAATTTAACTGACCCAACTTGTTCTTTAGTTTTAACATCTATTAAAATAGACTTGCAAATCAGAGTGCCATAATGTTATTTAGATTTTAAATATTAACCACATTGAAGGTGAGAATTGCTTAAGTGATGTGCCCTTATGACTAAGGTAGATGGAACCTTGATGACATTTTAGAATTTAGAATTTCTCAAAACTGAATTGTAATAAGAGAAAATTAGATTGAACATCAATGACAAAGTGCATTTAGACATGTCGTGTTTAGAATGGTAACCCATGTTTAATTAGATGGTAATATTGACTAGCTTAGTTTGGGTGATGGGTTGGGTTGTTGAATGAAGTCGCCTTTAGCTTTCGCTTCACAGTGAGGGTGTTGTTGCTATTTTTAATTAATGTTTTTACTTGGTTTTGTAAAAATTTAATGTTCTTGGTTTTCTCACTCTGAGGGTTCTAGCTACTTGTGTAATTAATTTTGGGTTGTTAGGATGATTTTCCTTAGCTTAGTAGGCTTGGTCTGCTCGTGTCCAGCGGGATGTAAACACCCCCTTGTTCCTCATAACAGTCGCCATCCCTAAGACCTTAAATGGTCAAAATCAATGGGAACCTCGGCTTGAGAATTGTTTATGTGTCGTGGAGGTCCTAACCATTGCAAGGTAGGAAGGGAAGGTAGTCATTATTATTCTTCATCGGTTGATTGTTGTCCATTGCTTCGAGATGTTTGATGTGCTTCTTAGGTCATTATGTTGTTGTCACGTGAGTTTCATGCGTCATGTTCGTCGTCGTGTTGCGACGTTGAGTATAATGTCTTGATTACCCTTCTACACACGTACACACGGAAAAAAAATTGCACTTGTTATGTGAGGCTTCTTGTCGTAATGAAATGGGAGGTTCATTACAATGTTCGTCACATTGTGACATTAGTTTGTGTTCATCACATTGCAACTCCACAATGTTCAACATATTGCAATGTTACTATGTTCATCAAATTGCGATGTTCTATGATCATCACTGTGCAACATTACTATGTTCAACACATTACAACATTACTATTTTCATCACATTGTAATGTTTGTCTTTGTTGGTGAGATTGCAACGTTGGGGCGTGTAAGTGTTTCATTTGTGGAAAAAGATAGGAACTTTGAACTTATGTGATATATTATATAGAAGGAAAACTAGAAACCTATAAATGATTAATCTGGCACGTTTCACATCCACGCATCCACCCACTATCAGTAAAAAAATATACTAAACGCATCGACACCTGCTATAAAAAACATTGTTCCCGATAAAAAAACTTAAATGCACTTAAATCAATGTTGTAAAAAACTAAATCACAATAAAATACCTAGATTTAAACTAAGTAAAACACCTAAAACATTTGTGAACTGTCATTGTTACCTTAATCATCTTAATTACTCTTTTTAATGACTAACGTACATCTTTTGTCATGCAAGGAAGTTAATGCTTGAAATCGGGGCCTTTCATTTGTTGTGACGACCAAGATTATTCCAATCGTATGAAATCTTGTCCATTAAAAACCTATATATGATTAAAAGCCCGTTAACTCTAGCCATTTCCAATAGGTGTACGCCTATCGGCGTAATTAATACATTAAAGTACTCATACATTGATGTGTAATGTAACATTAATATAATATATAATAAACATTAATAAATTAAAATTAAAGTATTAATTTACATTACTGTGGAAGGTAACATATTAAATGATTGATAGATTAATAATGCAATGCATTAATTAATTAATACATTGATAAGGCAATAATACATTAATAAATTAATACATTAAATATTTCAATAAATACATTTTATAAACATTTTATAAATACATATAATAAACATTTATAAGTTAAAATTAAAGTATTAATTTACATTAGTGTCTAATTTAACATATTAAATGATTGATAGATTAATAATGTAATGCACTAATTAATTAATTAATACATTGATAAGGTAATAATAAACTAATNTTAATAAATTAAAATTAAAGTATTAATTTACATTACTGTGGAAGGTAACATATTAAATGATTGATAGATTAATAATGCAATGCATTAATTAATTAATACATTGATAAGGCAATAATACATTAATAAATTAATACATTAAATATTTCAATAAATACATTTTATAAACATTTTATAAATACATATAATAAACATTTATAAGTTAAAATTAAAGTATTAATTTACATTAGTGTCTAATTTAACATATTAAATGATTGATAGATTAATAATGTAATGCACTAATTAATTAATTAATACATTGATAAGGTAATAATAAACTAATAAATTAATACATTAAATGTATTAAAAATAGATTGCTAAAGTATTAATACAGTAGTCAAGTATTAATATACTAATAAAGTAATATTTTACATAATGTAACATGATAAACTATTAATACATTAACAATATATTATTACATTGTTGTAATATATAAATTAAATTATTATGTAACATATTAAATACTAATACATTAATAATGCAATGTATAAACTAATTAATACATTAATACATTTTTAACTAATACATTGTTAAAATATTAATACAATAATAAATTAATACATTAATAATACATTTTTTTTTTAAGTAAAAAAGGTGGAGCCTATTATATTACCATAAACAAAATACATAGTTGTTGGTGATGCCAGTTGTCCCGCCTGAGCAGGAAACCGGGACAGTTGGGCATCCCTTTCCATTTGTCACCGAGTTTGTAGAATTAACAAAATTAACAAAATTGACGATGCTACGTCCTACCCGAAGGAAACCAGGACTAACAGTCATGAGCATGAAACTGGTTCTCCTGACTAGTGCTAAGAAATACTAGTAGCTAGCTATCTTAAGGCATAGATTTTAGCAACACAAACAAATTCTAGATCTGAACATTAAGTAACCTCTGAACCGAGATGCTTGTCCTCGTCCTGGGAATGCCTCTATCTTGCTGGGAACGAATAGGCTCGCGCGCAAGTCGGACATTGTTTCTTTGGCGAAGTTCTGGAATGTGCCACAAAGAACATGTCAAGTCTTTGATCCATTCGCGCGAGTCGAAAGATCTGGTCCTCCAACATATTCCTCATCTCAAAGACGAGATTGAGGTATCCCTAGTCGAATGAAGGTGGTTTCTCAGGGCGGTGGTGTTTCATTAACTCCTCGTTGGTGGCCTCTTCTGCTTCCTGCTTCTTGCGCCGTTGTCGTGCTTGTGCGTGTCCCTCCGCTTCCTTGGTAGGTTCAAGAGTAACCTCCTCTTCCACGTAACAGGGGGAGTAAGGCGTCTCTGCGCTGGTTGCATGAGGGTCGAGCGTGTTGCTTGCAGGCGGTGGTTTGTTGTCTGAGCCAAAGTTCGAGCTCGGCTTCCAATTTTCTGACACCATAAATAGGGTGTGCTCAGGAGGTCTTTCGAGGCCTCCTTCCTGGATGACTTCCTCCACGTACGCCATTGGAGGCGTGCATGGTCTATTCCTTCTTCTCCTAGCTTCCATTGCCATGGCTTTCTAAAAGTTCTCCTTTCTCTTGCGTCGTGACTTCGCCGTGTACCAGGCAACTCCCCTTTGTGGTTTCCCTCTCGCTCGGGGCATGGTGGGGTTCCGGTGAATTGTCTGGGTGCTTTCTCGAGCGGTCGAGCTGCTCCTGAGTGTTGGCGAGGTCGCCGGGTGCGGCCCCTGATCCAGTGAAACAGAGGCCTCCGAGAGCGACTGACTGCTTGTTCTTACGACTTGGAAAATGAGCGCAAGTGCAATAACATTCGCCATAGCAAAAACAATCACCATAGCCATTAAAGTCTGCTGGATAGTGCGTTGATGGAGGGTACCCTTCCCTTGCGCGAGGGGCCTCGTCGTTTGAATGCGCCTGCGCATATTCATGCTGAGTTATTGTCCGAGGTGATGTGAGCCGGTGGATGCATTAAAGTTGCGTCCCGGCTCGCTCCCGCGTGGCACCATTGCGTCCCGTGTCACCCCATCCGGGGAATACATTAATAATACATTATTAAATTAATAAAACATTAACAAAAATATTATTAAAGTATTAATACATTAATACATTTATTGAAAATGATTTTGGTTTATTATAGTGAACCATCATCATGGTTTCTTATGGTTATGACTATGAATGACATTGAAGTGTATTATAATGTATTAATTTAATTGATACATTTTTAATAAATACATTACTAAAGTAGTAATACATTATTATATTAATATAATGTATAAATTAAAATATTAATTTACATCAATGTATAATATAAAGTATTAATAAATTAATGTATTAATTAAGTAATACATTTATACAATATTAATTACTACATTGTTAAAGTATTAATATAATAATACAGTAAAAGATTAATAATATAACAAGCTATGCCTCCTATCCCTCTACGGTGGGATTTTTGTTCCATGCTGACCACAAGACAAATCCTTCCATGTTAGGGACCTTATACTCCTCATGCTCCCAAGTTTGAGCTAGATAGATAATATAAATATTACTCGGTATCCAACTTATCATAGGACCTTTGCGCCATGGAAAGCCATGACGATTCCAAAAAAGGATCCCAAGTGTCCCAAATTCCTATTTATTATTATCCTTTTGGTCTCTATCCCTAACAATAGCTTTTTGATTTCTAATTATTGTCCATTTTCTTTCTTTCCTGGCTTCTTTTACATTTTGAACTTCCTTCCTTAATTTAGCTTGGTCTTCGGAAATGACATCTTCATTTATAAATATTCTTGACCCTTTTAAGCTTGGAGATTTACTAAGTATGTTATATTTATGGTCATTACAACTTACTTTGACACATATCAACCTATCTTTGTGATCAATTATTTTTCTTAGCCTCTTTGCTTCTATGAGGTAACTTGTATCAATTTGTGATTTATTTTTTAATTCTTCTTTTACTATTGCTAGCGTATCCTCCTCTTGTTGTTCTTTTATACCAAAAATTATGAGGTTCAAGGCTCTTTTGTTATGTTCATGGTCCAATTCGATTAGCTTATTCATTNTGTATTAATTAAGTAATACATTTATACAATATTAATTACTACATTGTTAAAGTATTAATATAATAATACAGTAAAAGATTAATAATATAACAAGCTATGCCTCCTATCCCTCTACGGTGGGATTTTTGTTCCATGCTGACCACAAGACAAATCCTTCCATGTTAGGGACCTTATACTCCTCATGCTCCCAAGTTTGAGCTAGATAGATAATATAAATATTACTCGGTATCCAACTTATCATAGGACCTTTGCGCCATGGAAAGCCATGACGATTCCAAAAAAGGATCCCAAGTGTCCCAAATTCCTATTTATTATTATCCTTTTGGTCTCTATCCCTAACAATAGCTTTTTGATTTCTAATTATTGTCCATTTTCTTTCTTTCCTGGCTTCTTTTACATTTTGAACTTCCTTCCTTAATTTAGCTTGGTCTTCGGAAATGACATCTTCATTTATAAATATTCTTGACCCTTTTAAGCTTGGAGATTTACTAAGTATGTTATATTTATGGTCATTACAACTTACTTTGACACATATCAACCTATCTTTGTGATCAATTATTTTTCTTAGCCTCTTTGCTTCTATGAGGTAACTTGTATCAATTTGTGATTTATTTTTTAATTCTTCTTTTACTATTGCTAGCGTATCCTCCTCTTGTTGTTCTTTTATACCAAAAATTATGAGGTTCAAGGCTCTTTTGTTATGTTCATGGTCCAATTCGATTAGCTTATTCATTTCCTCTTTGATGGGTTTGATATCCAATATGTTTTCCATATTACTAAGGTTCAAATTGTTGGTTAGTTTTTCATCTAGCTCTTTAATCCTATCTCTCAAGTTGTGATTTTATTCAACCCCTCATTCTTGGGTTGATTGTTTATGTTTTTCCATTTCTTGAATTCTATCATTCATTGTCTGTAATTCACTCTTGAACCCTAAGAATCTATCCTCTATTTGAGTTTACATGGTATCTTTAATTTTTTTATCAATCATTCCCTCTAGCTCTATTTGGAGTTTTACGTCTCTTTCTTCACTCCTTTTTTCTAATGTCTCTAACTCTATTTGGATTTTGGCATCTCCCTCTTCTCTTTTTTTTCTACTGATTCCATATAATTGTAAAGGATCTCCAGGGTGATTTTGGGGAGCCTCCCCTTGATAGGATGAGTTTTTGGAATAGGTGGTGGAATGCTCATATTGAAAAGAAGAGAAAAAATATGTAACAATTATTCTAATTGATTGACTTTATCTCTCAAATCAACTTTTACTTTTGAAACTTAAAATAAATAAATAAATAAAATCTATTTAAATCTCTTTACATAAAATTAAAATCGAATCAAAGTAAAAAGCGACTCACCTAATTTCAGATGTAAGTGCTCAACCTTGTGAAGAAGCCAAAAATAATTTCTGAAAACGGCAGAGAAGTCCAGAGAAACTACAGAGATTATTCTAGGTAAAAAGGTAAAAACTACAGAGATTATTCTTGTTCAAAACCCTAGATATATAATCTTAGAAATAAAATATCTCCTAAGAAATTAAAAATAAAAATAAAAATAAATAAATTCAAAACCCTAGATATATAATCTCAAAAAAATAAAAAAGAGAGAAGTATTATTCTTGTTCAAAACGAGAGAGATATAATTTCAAAACCGTAGAGAGAAATATTATTCCCATTCAAAACCACAGAGAAATGTTATTTTTGTTCAAAATCGCAGAGAAATATTATTTCCGTTCAAAACCGCAGAGAAATATTATTCCATATGTCCCAATGTGATGAACATAACCCACTTACAAACTATGAAAAACCTATTCCAATTCCATATCGTGAGAAACATTGTTAAAATAATAATAAAAAAAATTATTTCATATTTTTAATACATTAAATTAATTAATAAATACATTAGTAAAGTATTAATGTATAATGTAACATATTAATTATTAATAAATTAATAATGCATTAACAAATATATTATTAAAGTATTAATGCCTTAGTAAATACATTACTAAAGTAGTAATACATTAATAATATATTATTTAAGTATCAATACAATAATACCTTAATTGAAAATGACTATGGGAGTATGGTTGACCATGACCATGGTTTAATTTGGTAGAACTTGGTTGACTTTGGGAAGGAAAGGTTCACTATGGTTGACCATGGTTGTCCTTCATCATGCTTGAGTGAGGTTCACCATGACCATGGTTGACTATGGTTGATGAGAGTTTATTATGGTTGAACATGCCCATGGCTAACCTTCGTTGACCATGTGGATCTCATTATGGCCGGCCATGTTGATTATGTTCACCGTAGTTTACTATGGAACTACTGCATTGCAATGTTGATCAGATTTTGTTCGTCAAATTGTGACATCATGTTTTGTTCCTCACATGCCAACATCAGTTTTTGTTCAGGACATTGTGAAATCAACTTTTGTTCATCACATGTTGACATAAGGTTTTTTCCATCACATTGTGACATTATCTTTTGTTCGTCACTTGACATCGTAAGGTTATTGTCATCAAATTACGATGAAGGTTTATGTTTCTCACGATATGGAATTAGAATAGGTTTGTCATAGTTCGTTAGTGGGTTATGTTCATCACATTGTGACATCGAAAAATGTTTGTCATATCTGCACATTGGGTTGTGTACATCAAATTGCGACAATAGGTTGTTTTTGTCCCATTGTGATGTTTGGAAACGTCTATCACATTGCATTTTTCCCATTACAATGCCAATTTATGCAATGTTACTATGTTCGACACATTATGATGTTACTATGTTTTTAGATTCCATTGTTACTATGTTCGACACATTATGATGTTTGGAAATGTTTGTCACATTGGGGCATCTATATATGTTTATTACATTGTTATGTTACTATGCATGGTAGATGGAAACATTACTATGTTTGACACATTATGACGTTTGGAAATGTTTGTCACATTGCGACATCCATATATGTTCGTCACATTGCGACATTACGATGTTTGGTAGATTGCAAGTTTACTATGTTCGACACATTGCAATGTTTGGAAGTGTTTATCACATTGCGACGTCAGGATATGTGCATCACATTGCAACGTGAGGAAACGTTTTCCATATTGTGACGATAGGGTGATGTGGGACACATTGAGACATGTATTTATGTCCGTCACATTGTGACATGTATTTATGTTTGTCACATTGCGACACTACGATCCACATTGCGACGACATGCCTATTTTCGTAAGATTGCAACGTTACTATGTTTCATAGATTGCAATGTTACTATGTTCATAACATTGCAACGTTACTATGTTCGTCATATTGCAAAACTATATTTTCAACACATTGCAATGTTATGTGTTTGTCACAGTGAAACTTTACTATCTTTGGTAGATTTCAATGTTACTATGTTCAACACATTGCAACATTTGGAAAAAAAATTCACAATGCGACGTTGGAATAAGTGCATCACAATGCAACATCAGGAAATGTTCATCACATTGTGACGATAAGATGATGTGGGACACAATGTGACGACATGCCTATACACATCCATATATGTTTGACATATTGCGATGTTTGGAAACGTTTGTTACATTATGATGTATGTCTATCTTCCTTACATTGTGATGTTTGTAAGTGTTTGTCACATTGTGACGTCAGGATATGTACATCACATTGCAATGCAAGGAAATGTTCATCATATTGGATTGACAGGGTGATGTGGGACACAATGAAACCTCTATTTATGTTCATTATATTGTGATCTTATTATCCACATTGCGAGGACATGCCTATGTTCGCCACATTATGACATTACTATGTTTGATACATTACAATGTTCCTATGTTCATCACATTGCAATGTTATATTTTCATCACATTGCAATGTTATATGTTCATCACATTGTGACGTTAATATGTTTGGCAGATTGAAAAGTTAATTTGTTCGACACATTGCGATGTTTGGAATTGTTTGTCACATTTTGACGTTAGAATAAGTGGGTGACATTGCAACATGAGGAAATGTTCATCACATTGCAATGGAAGGATGACGTGCACTAGAGTGCAATGTCTATTTATGTTACGATGACATGCCTATGTTCATCACATTACGACGTCAATTTATGTTCATCACATTGCAACGTTATTATGTTCATTAGATTACAACGTTAGTATGTTCATCATTTTCTAACGTTAGTATGTTCGACACAACGCAACATTACTATGTTCGTCATATTGTAATTTCTCATTTTGTTCTTCATATTGCAACATTGGTGGAATTTTCATCGCATGAAAAGGTTGGTTTGTGCCCCACACATTACGAAAAGTAAGATTTGGTGAAGCTTTAAAAAAACGTTCTAACAATGTTTCCTTTGTGAAAAATATAGGAACTTTGAACCGATGCTTTGTGAAAAATATAGGAACCTTCCACTAATGCAATATATTACATAGAATGAAACTTAGAATCATAATTTTTTTAAGGACATTGATAACATATGATCTTGAGCTATAAAAGCTATCCCTTAAGAATAAGCATATATAAAATTAGAGTATGCATTTATGCATTCCACTTTTTGGTGTCGCAATTTTAAATTGTTAAGAAAGAACAAAGGAATGAGTTAAAAGCAATCATAATTTATAGTAGTAAAACATTTAACTTGAGTCCTTTTATGAGTAATTTTGATGAATGTCGTGATATTGTTTTTCTTGGATAGATTCTTAAAACTAAATTGTTCATACAAGGACATTACGCGGGAAAGTGTTTTTCATCTTCAACCATTTTAGTGTCACAAAGATGACAAATCATTTCATGTCATTGTGTTTTCTTTGTATATATTATTTTATTTTTATATTTTATAATGAAATAAAATATAACATAGGTATACTTAGATTAGTAGATACCTAATCTATACCAATAAATAATACATTAAATTAAATTAAAATTAAAATTATTAAAATATTATCATTACATTCTTATTATTAAATTATTATTATTTAAATTATCTTTTAATTATTATTTTTTTATTATTATAAAATAAACCTTAATACAAATAACCTTAACTTTAATATAATCATAACCCTAATTTTAATGGGAATAACTCTAACCCTAATATCATTCTAACCTAACCCTAATAAGTGTTAACAATAATTGAAATGTATAACCCTAACTTTAATGAGAATAACTCTAACCCTAATCTCACTCTAACCCTAACCCTAATAAGTATTAACAATAATTGAAATGTATAACACTAATTTTAATGGGAATAACTCTAACCCTAATCTCACTCTAACCCTAACCCTAATAAGTATTAACAATAATTTAAATGTAGAACAAGAATGATAACTTTCTTTTAAATTTTAATGCATTTATACTAAGATTAGTGTCTATGAGCTTGTTTTGATATTTATAATATTGTGAAAAAACTCATATTTACATGCATAATGCATAAAATGCAATAATAAATACATTACATTATTACCATAAAACACAATTCATATTTATAAATACTTGTATTTATATTTATAATATTGTGAAAAACACTATTTACATGTATAMTTTTACAAACACTATTATTWTAACTCAAAAAATCAAACATATATTAATTTTAACTCTTAACTTTTAAATAGATAAATGCTAAAGTATTACTAAATTATTGATAAATTAATAAATAAATACATTATTAATACATTATTAATACATTATTAAGTTATTAAGAAATTAATGCCTTATTAATTAATGCATTGCTAAAATAYTATTACACTAATAAAGCAATACATTAACAATACATTATTACATTAATAATACATTAAAAWTTTTAAATGCATTAATAAATACATTACCATTACCATAGTGTGGGTACATTAAAACATTGATAAAGTATTAATAAATAATATATTAATTAAATTAAAATTAAAAATATTAAATTATTATCATTACTTTTTTATCATTAAATTTTTATTATTTAAATTGTATTTTTATTATTATAAAATAAACCTTAATACAAATGAATTTAACTTTAATACAATCATAACCCTAATTTTAATAGGAATAACTCTAACCCTAATCTCAATTTAACTGTAACTCTAATAATTGTTAACAATAATTAAAATGTATAATAAGAATGATAACTTTTTTTTATTATTAACCATAATTAAAATGTATAACAAGAGTGATAACTTTCCTTTAAATTTTAATAAGTAAATATTTAGATTAGTGTCTAACTCATCCTCAATTTGTAGTTATATTTATAATATTGTGAAAAAAACTATTTACATATATAATGCATCAAATACATTAATAAATACATTACATTATTACTATAAAACACTATTTATATTTATAAATATTTATATTGATAACACACCTCACTTTATATTTATATTTCTAATATTGTGAAAAACATTTTTTACATATATCATTTTACAATCAATATTATTATAACACAAAAAATAAAACACATTAATTTAAATTCTTCACTTTTAAAAAGATAAAAATTAAACATTATAAATAAATATTAAATTGATTGAAACATATATTAATTTTAACTCTTCACTTTTAAATAGATAAAAATGAAACATTATAAATAATTATTAAATTGATTAAACATAGCAGTGTGATCACTCACATGTATGTCAAGCATTGTGATCACTCACATGTATGTCAAGCTGATGTAAAATTCCGATTTTCATAATTCTCTTTAATAAAAGCATGGGAAATTTCATTAATTGTTCAAAACTCTTAATTCTAGGCATTATCGGGTTAGGTATGTTCAAAACAGTTTTTCCTAATTGAAAAACCAATCACCTATATGTGCACTAATAAAATCTCATTGCCAATAGAACCGCAAAAAATATCCCTAGGTTAGTGCAAAGAAAAGATTAATTTCCAGAAGAAAAGATTGAGGTCCCTACTTTGTTTATAACATAAAATATTGAAGTCTTTGATTAGTTTATAACATTGTTATTTCAAGCATATATCATTTATAAGACTGCAGTGTCACATGCATGTGAATTTCTACCATATATCATTCATAAAACATATATGAGTCATAAAACTGTGACATTATAAGCACGCAAAAACCATACTGAATTTACTTATAAGACTACCCAGTTACAGGAATGTGAATTTCTACCATATATCATGGATAAAACTATTGTAAATTTGTCAATGCGGAAACACAAATTAACATAAGACAATCAATAAGAATCCAGACAAGAAACCCAACAATTTGCATGGTTCACCCAAACGTTGGGCTACGTCCACCAAGCATAGGTATCGGTTGTCTTATTATTCATCTAATGGATATTACAACAGGCTCACACTCCTCACTTACACAACCTCTATGGGAATAAATCAATTTATAGAAATGTACATTAAAAACTGATTATTAAATGTAAACTCATCTATATTCTAACTTGGTTGTATTGGTTACAACCAACGTTGGATTATAGGATATGGAATCCTATTCATGGAAGAATTCGTTGTCACTGTTTCCAACAATCTCCACCTTGACAACAATTAACCTGATACCTTTCTCCTCCTTTGTTCATCACCTTTTATGCAAGCCAAGAGAATCCAAGCACCATCGTGGCTTCTCAAACAGTACTGGTTTTGTGAACATGTCTGCGCAGTTCTCCTTTGTATGCACTTTCTTAAGAGAGACTCCACCTTCATCGATGACCTGTCTTACAAAATGGTACTTGATAGGTATATGTTTTGTTTTATAGTGATAGGTTAGATTCTTAACCAAGTGAATAGCACTTTGACTATCAAAAAGTAACTTTACTTTGTCCTGCATCCTTCGAAACTCACCAAACAAACCTTTCAACCAAAGTGTCTCTTTGCAAGGACGTGAAGCAGCTATGTATTTTGTTTATGTAGTGGATAAAGAAGCAATGTTTTGTAGCTTTGACATCCAACTAATAGCTCCACCTGCAAGAGTAGAGACATACCCTGAAGTCGACCTTCTCTTGTCCAAATTACCTGCAAAATCATAATCAACATATCCACAGAATAAATCACAACCACTGTTATAGGTGATACAGTAATCACTTGTGCCCCTCAGATACCGAAGCATCCATTTCATTGCTACCCAATGCTCTTTACCTGGATTTTCCATAAACCTGCTGACAACCCCAACTCCATGTGAAATGTCTGACCTTGTACTAATCATCGCATACATTAGTCTGCCTACTACATTATCATATGGTATTCGAGACATATATTCCTTTTCTTCTTTTGTACTAGGACATAAACTTGAAGAAAGCTTAAAATGGGAAGCCAAAGGAACTGAAACTCGTTTCACATCGTTCATACCAAACCTCAAAAGTATCTTCTCAACAGACTTCTGTTGTGACAACCAAAGCTTACCATTCCTCCTATCTATGAATATATCCATGCCCAAAATCTTTCTTGTTGCTCCTAGACCTTTCATATCGAATTTCCTAGCCATCTGAGCCTTTAACCTTTTGATATCAGTTATGCTTTTGCTTGCTAAAATTATATCATCAACATACAATACTAAGATAATGAATATGTCATTATTCAATTTCTTAAGGTAAACACAATGATCATACTCACTCCTTGTATAATTATGGCTCACCATGAAGAGTCAAATTTCTTGTACCATTGTATGGGCAATTGCCTGAGACCATACAATGATATCTTGAGCCTAGAAACAAATTTCTTGTTGCGATTCTGAATGAACCCTTATGTTTGTTCCATGTAAATTTTCTCATCCAAATCTCCATGTAAGAAAGAAGTCTTAACATATAGTTGCTCCAACTCCAAATCAAACAATGTAACTAATGCTAACACAATTTGAATTGAAACAGTTTTTACAACTGGTGAAAAAATCTCATGAAAGTCAATACCTTCCTTCTGAGAATATCCTTTCACAAATAGCCTTGCCTTCTACCTTTCCACCTTATCATCAACACCCTTCTTCAGCTTGTATACCCACTCACAACCTACAGTTTTTCTGTCTCTTGGAAGTTCTACCAGGTCCCATGTAGCATTCCTCTCTAATGCCTTCATTTAATCCTTCATCGCTTATTTCCATTTATCGTTGTTTGAACCCTTCACATATTCCTAATAGCATGAAGGTTCATCATCATTAGTACTTAAATAAATTGATGAAACAAAATCATCATACCTTCTTGGAGGCTTTATGAGTCGTGTAGACCTCCTTAGGGATGTTTGTGGCTCATCCACAATTTGTTGACTGTCATCATCAACCATGTGTTCCTCTGCTACAGGACCCTCTTCATGAACATCTTCTTAAACTTGTTCATGTTCACCTTCATTAGTTTCAAACTGAATTTGTTGATACTTTGGTGCTTCTTTCTGTTTCATTTGAACATCTACATTTGATTTGATGAGAGATGATTCTTCAAATATTACATCTATGTTAATGGTGATCTTGTGGGAAGTAGGATCCCACAACCTGTACCCCTTAATTCCATCACCATATCCAACGAAGATAAGCCTTTTTTATTTTGAATCTAATTTAGAACACTCATGTTTCAGAATTAGAGCATAGGCATTGAAACCAAAAACTTTAAGATTAGAATAATTACAAGGGTGACCTGTCCATACCTCCTCACGAATTTTTCATTCTATTGTTGTTTATGGTGATCGCTTCACGAGATAACAAGATGTAGTTATTGCTTCTCCCCATAGTTCCTGCTGCAAATTGGCCTTACTAAGCATACTCCTTTCTCTCTCTAGAAGAGTTGCGTTCATGGTTCAACAACTCCATTTTGTTGAGGAGTATAGGAAGTGGTTTTATGCCTATCGATCCTAAATTCCTTGCAATAATTCTCAAACTCCATTGACATGAATTCACCACTATCAATTCTTAAACATTGTAAATAGATCAACCTTACTCTTTAACATATAAATCCACACATTCCTAGAGAAATCATCTATAAAAGTTACAAAATATGATGATCCTCCATATGAAATAGTAGGGGATTGTCCCCAAACATCAGAATGGATATAGTCTAGGATTCCTTCACTAGTGTGTCTTCCGATTTTAAATCTATGCCTATTCTGTTTTCCATAAATACAGTGCTTGCATAAATCTAACCTTAAAGACTTTAGACTCGGAAGTAACTTGCGATGAGTTAATACCTTTAATCCTTGTTCTCTCATATGACACAACTATTGATGCCACAGTCAAACAGGATCATTGTATACGGTTGTCGCATTATCTAATTTAGCACTTCCTTCCAACAAAAACAGGTTACCAACCTTGTTTTCTTTCATAACCAATAGAATTCCTTTGTAGACCTTCATAACTCCACCTTGAATAATAGTCTTGTAACCTCTTGTGTCTAAGACTCCCAAAGAGATTAGTTTCTTCCTAAGATCAGGTACATGTCTTACATCAATTAGTATTTTAAAAGTTCCATCAAACATCCTAATTTGAATGCTACCAATTCCCACAACTTTAGATGAAATATCATTTCCCATGTAAACTACTCCATCATCTATAGACTGGTAAGTAATAAACCAGTGTCTATGAAGACACATGTGGTTTGAAGCACCAGAATCTAATAACCAATTTTGATCATGACGTGAACTAGTACTAATTGATAAAGCTTCATCAACTATACCTGAACCTATTTCAGTTGTGTTTTCTTCCTTTGTCTCTTTTGGGGGGTCTTCTTTGGAGGTTTGTTGTCACTTCTAACAGTCCTTATTCAAGTTTTCATATTTTCCACAAAACCAACACATGAGATTTCTCTTTATTCCCTTCGACTTTGACTGAGAGAGATCCCTCTGACCCTATCATCTTTCTTTAGGTCTTCCTCTCATCACCATTGCCTTAGATGTAGAGGTTTCTAGATTGGATTTATTCCTTGTTTCCTCAAACAGTAAAGCTCCAACAGTATAATCAAACTCAATACTTTCTGTTGAACTAAAACTAATAGAGGTAACGAAATGATCCCATGACGTGGGTAAAGAACACAATAATATAATTGCCTTATCTTCATATTCAAATTTCACTCCCATGCTAGTCAATTGGACTAGAAGAGTATTGAAAGTATTTAAATGATCAACAACTTTCATACCCTCCTTCATGCGCAAGTTGTACAATTGTTTTTTCAAAAAGATCATGTTTGTCAAGGATTTCGTCATGTAGAGGCTTTCCAAATTTGACCACAAACTGATTGTTGTCTTCTCTATAATAATGTTGAATAGTACATCGTCGTCCAAACACTGATGTTCTCGCATCCATCTCATCCCAATCATAGTTTGTTATGGATGCGGGTTGTTTTGCTTTTCCCAAAAGCGCCTTCACCACTCCTTGTTGCACGAGCAGATCGTGCATCTTAACCTTCCTGATATTAAAATTTTTCTTGCCATTAAACTTCTCAATTTCGAACTTAACACTTTACATATTTTTTATTAAAAAAAACATAAAAACAAACACCACTGCTTGTAATATCCAAAGCCCTTTCAAATATATTATATGAAGCATCCACCGTTTAATATAATATCATATAATACAAATCAACATTTTCATAAGTCATCCACCTTTTAATATAAAGTCCTTTTAATGCCTTAAACTTTTCATAAATTAGTTTCACTCCAAAAAAATAGAAACAATTAAGGAGATCGGATAGTCATTTCACTCCATAAACCATGAATTAGTTTCAAAAAAAAATTAAGGAGATCGACACTCCCATCCAATAGTCGTTTAAGGAGATGAGCGCTCCCATCCAACATTTAGAGGAGTGTTGGCTTTGAAAATTTAGAGTGCGTGAAGGACACTACCAAACGGTGCTCCCCTCCCGAAGGAACCCAAGCACTTATACAAAAATGTCAGCGCTCCCACAAAAAAATGAAATATTTCCCCTTCAATAAGTGCGCCTCAGCACGCTGATGTAAAACCGGAGTTCCTTCACCCTGCTCGGTCCATGCGCACCAATCTCTTGTCCATGCTTTATGTTCACGCTACAATGCTTTTCTTCCACAGTCAAAACGCTTTCCCCGAGTTCTGATACCATACCACTTGTTGTAAATTTGTCAATGCTAAATCTTAAATTAATATAAGACAATCCATAAGAATGTAGACATGAAACACCGCAATTTACATGGTTCACCTAAACGTTGGGCTACGTCCATCAAGCATATGTATCAGTTGTTTGTTATTCAGCTAATGAAGATTACAGCAGGCTCACACTCCTCACTTACACAGCATCTATGGACATACATCAATTTATAGCAATGTACATTAGAAATTGATTATTAAATGTAAACTCATCTATATTCTAACTTGATCGTATTGGTTACAACCAACACTGGATTATAGGATCTGGAATTCTATTCATGAAAGAATTTGTTGTCACCGTTTCCAACAAAAACTGCTTGTACATTACAAACAAACAAAAACCAGATTGAATTTACTTAATCTCCAAATGCCCTTATTCAAACCCAAACTCTGGGACACCAATATATTTCATCCATAAAAAATATCTTTTATCCATACCAAACCCAAATGCTCGAACACCAATATATTTTATCCAAAAAGGTCTAGTCTTAATTCTATAATCAACTCGCTCCCTCACTATTCATAAAAAAGATGAATGGATTATATACTTTTACACTCCACTACGCAAGTGATGGTTTCTTTCTGTAATCAGCTCGCTCTATCACTATTCATCAAAAAGATCAGTGGGTTATATACTTATAGAAGATCCACTTACGACGTCTTCCTTTTAAAAAAAATGCATAATGGAAGTTTTTTTATGGTATCGCACCTTAAAAAAAACCTCTGATTTGAGAGCTATCTAGAAAATACCAATCTACATGGCACCAAATTTTACAGTGAATACTTTGTAGAATAAACCCCTATCATAACCAAAAGAAAAAAACATGCTAAAAATTTAAGTTTGGTCATTGTTGTCTTCACTATCATTCTCCATACCAGTCACTGGTTTATTTGGATCAAATGGCCGAGGTGGGACCCAGGAGAAGAAGCAGTCTTGAAAATGGCAGTTTACATGGCCACAAAATACCATATTATTAATGTATTAATAATGTGAGATTTCATTGTAGTCTTGAAAAAAAATTTAATATGAAAACCTTATACAATAAACACCCATATCAAAACACAGAATATCAGCTGGCTAAAAATTTAATTTTGGTTGTTCATGTCTTCACAATCATTATCCATACCAGTGGCTAGTTCATTAGGATCAAATGGTTGAGGAGAGCCTTTTGGAGAAAAGTCGAGTCTGAATTGGTGCTCGAATTGGTGATTATTGTGGTTCCATTTTTCTGGTCTAACATGAACATTAAACCCTCCATTAATGTTTCTACGATAAATCTTTTTTCTAATTTTTTAACATGACATATCAATTCCAAGCATGAGCAAAACCAATGAATTTATGCATCTTGGATCTAAATAATACTTTCATTTATGGAGAACTATAAACTGGAGCGCACAAAGAAGGGATTTGTCACCAGTTATTCACATTGTTTCAATTCCATATATTATATTATCATATTTGAATTAAAAAACTATATTATATTATTTTATGATCTTTGGACTCAGGGATATCCGAGATCAAATTATATACATTTATCTTCCCGATCAGAAACTAATTATTTATTTAAATAATTTTTAAGAGGATTACATAGCATAATGAAAAAAAGAATGTAAGGTGTGTGGAGTAGTGGGCTACCACAATGCACCATCCTTTCGGACACCTACTATTCTAGCTAAATGGAGCCCAACATTCCATTACTGCTATAAGCACAATCAATTGGTAATCTCATAACGTGTCAATCTGTGGCTACCATGTAAATTTTTAATCATATTAAGTAAATGTAAAAAAAATAAACACATAAACATAGGTCTTTATAAATGAGAGGAAGTTAATTTATCAAAATCCCATCTATTGATTAGAGACTAAGAAGAAGAATATGTCAGCATCTTCCATTGTTGGCCATAAAAAATCTTCCATTGTTGACTATAAGATTGCAATTTATGATTAAAAAGTTGATTAATCCATCAATTTAGGGGACCCCTAGGCGTAACAATCTAAAAATATAAAACTAAAGATATAGTTTATTCTTATTATTCCATTAAAAAATATTTTTCAAAATTTAGATATAAAAAAATTGCAATCTTTTTCAAAATGAAATATATTTACAAATTTAGAGTGTTTCTTAAAGATTAGATATATTTACAATTCAATTGCATTAAAATTAAATTACTATTATATTTAAATTATATTATTATTATTATTATTATTAAATAAACCCTAATACAAATATGCATTACCCTAATGTGACCATAATACTAATCCCACTAATCCTAAAAACCCAAACCCTAATAACCATTAACCTAAATATATTATTAATATATTATTGTTTACATGATTAATGATTAATATTAATTAATAATTATTGTGAAAAAAATATATATGTATAATATTCATCCATATCCTTAAAATACCTATATTTTAAGGATATATATTTATTAATAAAATATTATTAATAATACTTTATTATAACAATAAAATATTAATAATATTTTATTGATGACGATGATTAATGTTTATAAGATCTAATTAGTCTATAGAATGTGTGTCATAGTTTACTTGTTGAAAAAGGAGATATGGTCTAAATGTAAAATTGTAAATGATGTCAATTTAGCTTATTAATCTCAAACATATAAATAAGATGATTTAATAGTAATTTTTTAATATGATTAAATAAATGTAAAAAAAAAAAAATGTATTAACAAAAACATTTAAATTATCAACATCAAATATCACTGTGATTTGGAAAGACTGGAAAGAATATATCAACATTTTTAATTACTAAATTACTAACTGTAAGATTCAAATTTATAATTAAAAGATCATTACTTATTTCCAATAAATATATCTGAATAAGTTGTACCATGTATGTGACTGTTAAATGCCCTTTCTCGCACATTTTGGGTGCTTCGTTTATTTAACAAATATTAAGAAAAAAATTAGAACGATAAATACTGAATAATTTTAAATATTGGAATAAATACGAATAATACATCGATAAAAGGTTCAATGGAACTAATATTTCTTTAAATAATTTGAAATATTCTTCACAAAGTCATAATTATGTGTCATATCCCTCACTCAGGCATTCATACAATTATGTGTCATATCCCTCACTCGGGGATTCTTACAGGAATAACTGTAAAGCCATATCGCCAGGTTGTGGATCGAAGCCGCTTCCACTGTTGTGGATCGAAGCGGATCGAAGTGGATCAGTTACGACGAAATATGTTTCTGGGATTTGAACTTTTGTGGGATTTGAAGAACCTCTGTTTGAAGCCATTTTTGCCACTGTTCTTCATGCGACACCAACGAAAATACCCTCCTCGTGGAGTTCTTGGCAGCATAATTTTCCTCGGCATCCACAGCCTTCGCGTTCTAGGCGTCTAATGCGCCTATTCGCATTCCTTCTGATTTCATTCCTGCAGCTCATTATAAATTCTGGATCATATATTTCCATCCCCGTCCGATGTTCTTGAGGAGGCTGTGAAACTGAATCAACCGAACAAAGAGGCTTCAGGGAGATTGCAAGGTGCAAACTGGGTGGCAGCTGTGATCCTCCACTAATAATGGGTATTAAGGGAAACCAGTTGTCGATTGAGAATGTGGGAGATGCCAGCAAATCCTTCCATGCTATTTCAACCGATCCCACCATTTTGGACGCTCTAAACATACCTCCAAGTACTCTAATTCTGCTACTCCTCTGCCTCAATTCAAACCTAACAAACTGCTTTTGCAATTCAGAAATAACATTAACGTCGTCAATAATCCCTCCGCAGTCCAAACAGAATGTTTGCTTCCATTGAGGATCTGTCCTTGCTATTACTTCCCTTGAATTTACTGCAATATTATTCGTCTGGCCATTGCCAGTCGAAAGATAATATCGAACAAACAGACTGTCTCTACTACCGTCAGGCTTAACTATCACATTTCTAGCTTCCAAAATCTCCAAATTCACCACCATCAGACTGTCTCTACTACCGTCAGGATTAACTATCACATTTCTAGCTTCCAAAATCTCCAAATTCACCACCATGCGCGGCCTAATTTTCCTTCCGGTGTCTTCCATTCTATTGGTGCTGAAAGCAAGGTTTGTGTTTCAGGGAGAAACTTTCATCATAATCGATAGCCTTGAACTACTTGTTGAACTACTTGTTGCATAATTAATCGAAAGCATGCAAGGGTATATATATAGCGGAAAATGATCTGATTTTATCTCTATAATCTTAAGAGTGCGATGGGACCTCGTGGTTTGAACTTTGTGAGAACATATCCTAAAAGATACAGTCCAGATCATACTAATTATACAAATGCAATCCAACTGATTTGATTTCAATATTCTAATGCTACTTGTTTAACAGCCACTCGATTGATCCAAGGAGTGAACAAGCATGCGTGGGTTGTCAAACTTTGTGGACTGTGATCATATTAATGTGATAACTTCAAATCAAGATACTGTGATAGTGTTGCGGATAAAGTATATCCACACAACTTGCAGATTAAAGTTTGTTATAAAAGAAAAAGGAGGAAATCTATGTGTATATTGATGAACCCAGAGATTAAATTAGAGCTGGAAAAAAGGGACCTCTCGCTTTATAAATATTTGAAAATGCCGGCTGCATGCATGTGAAGAAAAGCCATCTATGCGTTATCCCCTGCGGACTTGGAATGCTTACATGTTGCTGTTATCCACTGCAGACATGGACTGTCTCCCCCATGTTCCCTCCTGTTAAAAATGGAAAATGGGACACGAGTTGTACAGTTTTCATCTCCCATCATAAAAGATTTTGAAGTGAGAAGTGAAATAGAATTTATTTTGATATAATCAACAGCTAAGGATTAGGGAATCTACTTTTTTTCTGATCATTAATATAAAAGATATGGATATAAAGTTCTTTTCAAAAAATTATAGGGAATCTACTTTTTTCTGATCATTAATATAAAAGATATGGATATAAAGTTCTTTTCAAATAATTTTTTGAAGTTTTAAAATGTAATAAAAAATTTAATAAAACTTATTTATTTGGATTAAGATTAAAAAATATTATTTTAATATACAAAATCTAGATTTTATAAATATTTTCAAAACTGTTTTTTATTATATTTTAAATACTTAAAAAATATAATTTACTTTTTCAATAAATAAACATAATTTTAAAAAATAATCATTTTAAATATGTATACCATATACACTTAAAAGCCATGATATATGACATCTGTTATTTTTAATTAAATAATATGATGTGAACCTTACTCGTCCAATAACGGAGGTCCATGACCTCCCCAAAGTCACGCTCTTAAACAGCAGATTTATGTAGAACTAAATCTTATGCCATCTTGATCGAGATTCGTCTCTTGTAAGTATAAAACTTTTTGTTTGGAATTGGTACTTTATCATATTTGGTTTGGTCCCATGGTGGAAGGTGGAAGAACGTAAGGATCAAACTCCACAAGAACATATACCAACAAGTCGGGAGGCAGGGAGGATATATTGATGGTCAAGAGGTCACTACCATTAATTCAATCCTATTCGTGGAAGAGGAGGATGTGGTAGAAGAAATGGGAGAGAAATACAAGGGAAACTAGTAGTAAAGAAAGTGAGAGTTTCATGTTTCTAATGTGCCCCTTTCGGATGAGAAAGAGATCAAGTACATGGTTGTGGAGAAGAATAAATAGGATTCTCTTAGTAAATACATGAGTGAATATCTCATGGAGCAGTAGGTTGAGGCCAAGTCAATGCTTAATATTTTATTGATAAGGTATAAGTTCGTGAAGTTTATGGACCATCAGCTTTGTTTCAAATGTGCTATTAACTTCTAGGCCAATACAATATGGGCCTTAGGGTCATTCTTGAGGTTGAGGCAATATACTAAGACATCCATCGAGGTCATTTCTGTTGATAAGACAAAATGGCACGAGAGAATCTCTAACGCTAGAGAGATTATAGTCCCACTATTTCAAAGTAGGGGTCAGACTTATTGGACTTGAAGGGAACGCATGTTATGATCAAATGCCTTAAAAGTGATAAAATTCAATTAATACAATCCACTTCGAGGGGGAAACCTCCTTTACCATATATATATCCAATTTAGAATACAATATGAGATGAAATAATATGATATTAAAAGTTAGGTTCCCATATATATATATATATATATATACATATATATATATATATATATAGGAGACAAAGGCACCTATCAAAGGGTACAATTATAATGAAAGTGTACAATTAAGGGTTTTAATGAACCTACTAATATAACACTAGGAATGTAATAATTCATTGTCTATGAGATTAATAAGGGATTTTATACATAACACATGGCTTTGTCTAAGGCTTAACATGTCCCTCCCCTTAAAAAAAAATTGTCCTCAACACTTGACTAATTGTGGGTGTTTTTGCATGAAGAATTCATCTTCCCATGTCACCTCTGTCACGGGTAGGTTCTTCCATTTAATGAGGAACTCATTAGTTTCTTGATTTAGCAATCGCTTAATTCGTGTTTCAAGTATTGTTTCTGGTTCTAGTATGATTTTCCCTTCTACATTAATATATGGAAAAATAGTTTGGATTGGGATCTTGTCATAGATTACCTTCTTTAAGCAAGAAACATGGAATATTGGATGTACACATGAAGATGGAGGCAACTCAAATTTGTAATCCATAATTCCAATCCTTTCCAAGACCTTATAGGGGCCATAATATTTGGGTGTGAATGTATTGTCCTTCTTTTGTTTCTTGAGGGACATCTATTTATATTATTGTAGCCTAAAAAATACCCAATCCCCTCCTTCAAATCCCTTTCACTGCGATGTTAATTTGCTTGTTATACCATCTTATTTTGTGCCATAACCAAGTTGTCCTTCAATAGTTTGAGAAACTCTTGTTGGTTCCCTATGTGTTCCTCCACTTCTTAAACCTTTGCAGTCCCTTTCAAGGGATATGTGATGGATGGAGGATTATATCCATAAAGTGTCAAAAATGGGGACATTTTTTTATGAAATAAGGAAGGATTTTGTGTACCACTCTTATGCCAAGGGAAGCCACTTAACCCATGATTGCGTATGCTTATTCGATGCAAAGAAATGAAGATATACTTCTAAACATTTATTCACAATATCAGGTTTCCCATTGGATTGAGGATGGTAAGATGAGCTATGAGACAATTGAGTACCCAAACAAGAAAATAATTTAGTCCAAAAAATTCCAGTCAAAATTGGATCCATGTGAATTACAATAATTTTGGGAACTCCATGTAGCTTTTAAACTATTTTCATGAATTTTGCAATGACTTTAATTGCTTTAAAATTACGAGAGAGAGAGAGAGAGAGAGAGAGAGAGAGAGAGAGAATAAAAATGGGCATACTTAGTCGATCCACTACTACCATGATGGCAATATTTCCTTCAAATTTGAGTAAAACTGTAATAAAATCGAATGAAACTTCTTCGCCACATTGACTTGGTGTAGCTAATGATTGTAGGAGACCTAGAGTCTTGATTGTCTCTCCCTTATTCTATTGGAATATCACACATTTAGAAACAAAATTTTGAACATCAGTTTTAAGACTTTCCCAGAAAAAATCCTCTTTGATCACGAGGTAAGTTTTCAAAAACCCCAAATGTCCTCTTGTAGGAGAAGTGTGAAATTCTAGAAGGAACTTTTGTTTGACTCGGTAATTCTTACATAAATATAGGTGATCATGATACCATAGAAAATCATTCTTCCATACAAATTTATTTAATGCACTTGGGTCCTCCTGTAGTTTTTGAATGATATTACATGCCTATTTATCTTGCTTTGATTTTATCCTTGTTTCTTCCACCCAATCAGATTTTGGAATAGAAATAGCACATAGTGAACCCTTTGGTTCTCCTTCTTTCCTTGAAAGTTCATCTCGAACAATATTATTTTTTCCTTTCTTGTACATAATTTCAAAGCCATAACCTAGAATATTTGTAACTCATTTTTGTTTTTCTTCTAAAGATAAGCATTGCTCCCAGAAGTACTTCAAACTATCATGATCTAGTTTTACTTGTAAATGTCTTCCTATTAGGTAAGGGATCAATTTCTTAACTTCATGTAGTATGGTCAACATTTCTTTTTCATAAATATGTTCAAGTAAGTTGTTATCTTTAAATTGGATTCTTTCAAAGGAAAGGGGATTTCCTTATTGCATTAAAACTACACCAATACCATGGCATGTGGAATCACACTCCACAATAAATGTTTTTGTGAATTCAGGTGTGGCTAGGATAGGAGTTGTACACATAGCCTCCTTAAGTTTTTCAAAAATTGTGGTTGCTTCTTGATTCCAAGAAAATGATTCCTTACTTAATAATGTTGTTATAGGTGTAGTTATTTAACCATAGTTCTTGATAGGCTGAAACTTTTTTGGTAATAGCCTATCAATCCTAAGAATCCTCTAAGTTTCTTCAACACTTTAGGAATTGGTCATTCCCTCATAGCTTTAATTTTGTTAGGGTACACTTTTAAACCTTCATGAGATACAATGAAACCCAAATATTCCACTTCTTGAACCCCAAAGGAAAACTTGGAAGGATTTTAATAAATTTGTTTCTCTTCCAAAAGTTGGAATACTAAGCCAACATGTTGTACATTCTCTTCCCATGATTCGTTGTAAATTAGTATGTCATAAAAAAATATTAACACAAACTTTTTAAGGGAGGGATTGGAAATAGAATTCATCAAGCTTTGAAATGTTGAAGGTGAATTAGTAAGTCCACATAGCATAAGAAAAAACTCATAATGACCTTAATGTGTTCTAAATGTTTTTTTTTGGAATGTCTTCGTGCCTCATTCTCATTTGATGATATCTCAAATGAAGATCCAACTTAGGAAATATGTTTTCTCCATACAATTCATCTCATAATTAATAATGATAGTAATAGGATACTATCTTTGATGGTATTTTTGTCGAGCCATCTATAATATGGACTCATATGGCATGAACCATCCTTCTTTGTAACCATCACTATTGGTGAAGAGAAATAAATTTGGCAAGGTTGAATTATGCCATCATTTAAGATTTCTTGGGCCATATGTTAATCTCACTCTTTTGTGCATATGGATACCTGCAAGGAATAATGAGGTGGTATGTGATATCCTTAAATTATTAGAAATTAAATTCCAATTTGAATTTAGAAATAAATTTCCATTTATGGAAAATATGAATTTAGAAATAAATTTCCATTTATAGAAAATATGAATTTAGAATTTTTTATTATGTAATTATTATTTTATCACTGTTGGAAAAATATTTGACTTGCTCAACTATCCTCTTTTGTTTGACACATGTATGAGACAAAAAAACTTAATAAATTAAATGTTGGAAGACAAATCGAACAACCAGGTTAAAAATAGTTGACTATGACTCCATGAATGGGGAATAGGTTTGAGTTAACTCAGAGCTGATTTTTACAAGTGGAGGAAGTTGAATTTGGCCACTAGTAGACCCTAAAAATAGGGGATTTGTAAAGCTGCAAATTTCCCAAGGAGTGAAAGGAATGGAAATACCTAGGCACAAGATAAATACAACATATGTGGGAGGCAGGACATTGCTTAGTATGTTAGGGATTGAGAATGATTTTGTTGTTATGAGAACATCTGGTGTGAGGAAAATCATTTTTAGATATGTTGAACGGGGTAGTAGCTAAGGAGGATGACTCAGTTAGCCCTTATGGATTCATGGTGAGGCTAGGGAGTGCTCAGGACAAGTCATTGTGGTTGTTTTGTTTCTATAATTGGGTGGAATGTGGTTGTTACATTTGTTTCCCAACATCAGTATTCAGATATGTATCTCATGTGTGTACTTTATTGTTGATGTTATATTATGTATTTTATCTAGTTGTTAAAATGTTGTACATTTTTATACATATAAATAAAATCTATTTGAAATGGATTGTATAGCCATGTGAAAATGTGGCTTACCTCTATGTAATAATGCATGTAGTGGTATTTTAGTTGAAGTAAAAAAATTTAGTATATATATGTGTGTGTGTGTGTGTGTGTATAGGAAAACTATGTATATTTTCATTTGGGCCATTATGAATATATATTCTTAATTGTTGTACATTGTTGTGCATAATCAAATACTTCAGAAATAAAAGTTTAAACAAGATGTATTGTTGTTCTACTATTATGATGAGTACAAAGAATAAAAGTCCCCAAATATGTTCTATCATCTATTATCCAAGGAAGATATCTGACACAGTGAATTGTAGAATATATGCCAAAATTTAATTTATTATAGTCAATAGGTTGTTGACCAAAATGTTACAGTTTGAGCCCCTTAGACACAAGAACCCCATAGCTAATCTAAATAGATATTTTAAATTACTACATGAACTATATGTGAGTGTGCATGGACTAGTGGAAGAAATATGGAACTCGAATACCTTTTGTGGACAGGCCAATCTTCTTCACCAAGTACACAATCTTTTCTACCAACCTACGAAGGAGTAATGCAATATTATTAGTAACTTACTATTGTACAAACATTAAAGAATAACATAAATGAAAGATTCAAAGCATACTTATATGAGATCATGATTGAATACCAGAGAGTCATTGTTTCATTGCGAAGTAGTCGATCCACGACCCAGGAGGGAAAGTGGGTGCGTAATCCATCTGATGGATTCCCTCGCAAGACAAAGGGACCCATCATCCGTTTACATACATGTGAAATTATTCACTCGCACAAGTAATAAAACATAGACAAACTTCTAATAAAGATCAGTAGTTTTGATATCTTGTAGTTTATAAAGTAAAGAGAGAAGATATACAAAATAAATACAAACTGTAATCAATATAAGAGTTTTAATAATCAACAAGTTTTACTTCGAAGAAAGTACCAAACCCCATTTAGAGCGACAAACAATATTGTGGAGAAGCTAACTTATTAAAAATGGAGATACCTTTTTACACAGACGGGATACCGTCAAAGATTAGTACTTACAATAAAGAAAGTATTAAATTATAAAATAATGACAGAAATGCATAGAAATGTGATCTGGATATACATATATATTTGGGAAATGATCAAAGTAAGAAAATTTAAATCATGAAGCACTTATAGAAATGTAAGGATGTGATTTGGGTGTATAAGAATTATAGTAATAATATAATCTGTAGGTTAAAGCTTAGTTACAAAAAATGTGTTCAAATCCTGCAAATTTCTTGCCTCAGGCATTCACCAAATGAAGGGGAAAATGAATATAAGCATGAGTTATAATATTTAATAAAAAATAAGACCTTGTTTATTTTAAACAGAGTTGTCGAAGGAAAAAATATCCTCAACTTGTAGACGGATTGAACTATAACAGTCGAGATAGCATTAAAGGGCACCATTGAATTGGTCGTGGGTGTTTAACGGAGATAGAGCATGATTTTCTTCTCGACAAGGATATTATTTAACCAATGACTATATACAAATTGGCATCATTGTTATTGTCAACGCTTAAGGGATTTTAACCTTGTCATATAAAATACAAAGTTCAATTTTAAAATTACATACAGGGTTTAAATAGATGAAGCCTATAATAAATCCTTATGTGTGTGAAGTTAGAAGATCACAGATGAATGTAAGGATGCAAGTAATTATTATTCAGCCATGAATTTTACCTAGGGTTTACTCGATAGGTCCTTAAACCTGATGATTATTTCCTTACACATTAACCTCCAACAAAGGTCGTGGGTGTACCGGCCTCAGTATAGACTTGAAACCAAACGATAAATTTCAGCAAAGGGTTTTAGCTTTTAGCAATGATTGGATTGGAAAGAAGCCCTGGAAGGATACGAGATTAAGGATTGATAGCCAACAAAGAAGAAAATTACAGTAACATTATTCAAACGAATGATAAAATTGAAATATTTTACCTAACATATAGGCAAAATATTTATCACTGTGGAACAAGAGACGAGCGCATCTGAAGGTGTAGCATCGTATGGTTGTTACCTCCAGACCAAAGAAAACATGGTATGAGAAATGTAACTCAACACCCATAGAGAACACGCATTACATAGACAGAAGAGATATTCCACAAAGAACACCCATTGCATAGACAGAGAAGATATTCCACCGAGAACAAGCATTGCATAGAATGGGAAAATATTCCACAGAGAACATACATTGTATAGACATAGAAAGATTTATATAGTAAATGGATTATACACCCTTTAGAAAAAGTTTGCTCAAAAACCCTTTCACCAGACATAGAGTTCTTGCAGAAAAGATATTACATAGTGAACATGTTATGTTACAAGAATACTAAGTGGTACAGAGCACAATTTCAAAGTGTAACATCCTCCTCGTTACGACAACAACTCATTAACAGGTGCGATTTTTTTTTGTTTTTTTTTAAGGTGTGTGCGCGCGTGTAAAAAGGAAGGACGCACTTGACTCTACGCCGCCACCCAACGACTAACAAGACACAACCACGAAGATCAAAGTAAGAGGACATAAGGACCACATCAAGAAACCGCAAGCATTAACGACCATAGACACAAGGCTCACAACACGTAACTGAGAGGATTACTTACCAGAGAAATAAGGCGCACAACAGGTAACTGAAAACATTTAACGACAAATTGGGTTATGCACAGTACGAACACAGAAGGAAGAATCCATGGTAGTAGATTTTACTATTTCGGCACAGGAAATCAAGGCGTTTAATCTTAGTTCTCTGCTCCAGAGAGAGAGAAGGTCAGATAGGCTCCTGGTCGACTGCTCAAGTAGAAACTAGTAATCTTCGTCAGGTGTGTCGCAAGAGTGGAACCCTGCCTTTAAAGGGCCTGAGACTCTTGATACGACACTGGATTCTTGACAAACAATCACACAGACAGGCTTATACACGAGGCTACACTGAGGCGTCTACAACCTGCCCGACACTTCGGAGACTACGCACGCATAAGTTTACGACCCTGTACAACATTAGTTGAACGAGGACTACAATCTACCCTAGTCTTAAGACCATTTCGTAGCGCATCTAGAGATCATGGTTGTCATCCAGGAACCCCTAAGATAACATTCAGGGACCTTATCGTGCAATTGTACATCCACTGGTTTAATAATTAACAAATAATTAATCAATAATTTTAATCAAATAATGAAGGGATGTAGCATTATCATTAAGGAAAATAATCATTAATCTATAATTATAATTCCAAGATCAACGCAATCTTCTAAAATCATTAACTCATTTATTAATTATAATCAATTAATGATTGGTTACAAGTGATTAATAATGCAACACCTACATGCAATCTAAAATTATAAACCATTGCACATCGCAAGTTCGAAATCATTTAACGCAATCATTACAACATTAATACTAACATTAAGGGAGTAGATAAGAGGATCTTAGGAAGTGGATTGTTTTTATTTTATTTCCATAAAAATCAATTGTTAGAGAAAGGGGCCTTCTGCATTCAATCAATACACCAACAATATCAGGTTCTAGGAAAAAGAAATGGTATAAGGGATTCATGAACACTCCTAACAATGGACCAAATGATCACCTAACATCCTTATCCTTATTAACACTCGTTTAGAGAACAAATTACAAGAACCCTCATGCATCTAGCTCTAGATCACATCAATAGTCCATCTATTATGATGTTAACCCTCCATACTCTAAGGCGACTCATAAATACCCTTAAATTTTTGTTAGCTAGATTTTCTGAATTCTGAATTAGCCATTAATTCGCTCGTCTTACGCCTCTCTCATGGGTGCGCGAGTAATAATTTGCAATTTTAATTGAAACTAACTGAAACACACTTATAAAAATAACTGTAAGGTTTGTGACTTAAATGTCGTTATGACGAATTTTCACTAATTATTAAATAAATATTTCAAACCTTGAGGATTCCATTGCATTCACGAGCTTATACATATATCTTTGAGATTTAGTAATTTACACTACAAAACCAAATCAACAAGGGTCAAGGTCTTTTAGTTGAATTTACATGCTTTATATTTACAATGGCAATTCTTGGATTGGGCCTTACCATTATCCTAAGTATTCTGACTTCATATACAACTCTATATTCAATGGATCCCAAATTCAGTAAGAACAATAAATATTTATTATATTATATAAAAGCATGCAATTTTACAACCCTAGATTATTCGATTGGTAAAACAAATTTCTTATTTTAAATTAAATACAATTATTAATTGCAAACAACAAAAATTACAAACAGAAATAGGATTGATCTACAGCTGAACCTTTTAACAAATAATTGTTACGCATATAACTGTAAATATTTTTATATTACTATAAAAATCTCTATCTAATTATACTCAAGAATTTTATTAGCTAAACCTTTAGGGAACAGGGAAATGGAAGGTCCGTGGGTAACTAGCTCCCACCTTACATAAGATGACACGACTGGTTATAAAAATTAGGGAAAAGGTGCTTGCGCTATTTAAATTAGTAAATATACTGAATGTCAAATGATGATTAAAACCAAACTTTCGGCCACCGAATCTTGGAGACTGTTTTTAGTAAAACATACTAGGTATTCGTAATTCAAGAAAACACAAACCAGAAAAAAGGTTATTGCAATAGATAAGGACAGTCTAGTTGTAGTGTTAAAGGTATAATGCTAAATGACTTTTCCTAGCTAGGAGGCGCTCTCAGCAGACAGGCACTTTGAGATCATTACGCACACAGTCCAAGATCAAGGCGAACACGTGGGAATGCTAACCCTGCAGGCTCCCTCCTCAAGGAGTTCACTGCGTAAATGCAGTGAGAAGTTTACAGTGAAAGGAATCGAAATCCACGCCTTTGTTGTGCGCTCTGGAAGGTTCAGGTCTGAAGAAAATATACATAAAAAGGGAAGGCTAACAGAACCGTGAGGCACACTAATTACTTTCCAAGTTCCTGTCTGGAAGTAATCAATGGGGAAGGCCACACTGCATCTACCCAATGCTACGACAGGTGTTCCTCCCCCGAAATCCCTTGGGAATGGCCCATGCCGTGGTGTATGCCAAGATTACTTCACCACTGTAATCTAACACAACGTCCTGGGAGAGACCCTGCAACCAACTCATACACAGATCTGCAGAGGTGAAGACATTAACCACGAAATAGGCAGTACACAGAGGTGAGGGTCGCGAGACCGGTCCGTAATGGGGGCATTAGACCCGCGAGTTTCCAAGCAGGAGTCGCCCCTGGTAAACTTAGGTAAAAAGAAAATCGTTAAGGTAACAGGGAGGGTCTAACCAAACAGTCGCAGAGCAGCTTCGTCAGAAGGTAATGGGTCGCTGGCAGTATCACTGAGGACATATTCGCTGTATCCATTCTCAGCGGTTGCAGGCATGCAGGGAGAGAGATCCTTTGTTTTTACTCAAGGTGCTCACGCCGGAGCTGACACAAGAAACAAATACGCTCAAGAAGGGGTCTACACACTAAAGAAGGCACAACTATCAATCACTCAACGACATTCAAAATATGGACACGATAAATATGATCGGTGCTTTTTTTTGTTCAAGATCAGGGTTGAAAATATCAAATCCTTCTGAAATCTGATTCGAGCATTAACAAAAACACTCAATATCGCAGTTAAAGCAATGAAACTACCTGTGTCAAAACTTTTCAGTGGACTATCAGTCATACTAATGGGGTGAAGGGTTTGTCTGGTGATATGAAAATTGATCCCAAGTACTACCATCACGACGGGACAATTATATACCCTATAAATAAAACAGTTCTTTCTTAACTATCCAAAAACGTATTACTCGTTTTTGTTCGTTTAAAAAGGAACCGCACAAATAATTTAAAAAGGAACCGCACAAATGCCTTAACAACTGCAATGAAGATTTATCAAGTCCAGAACTGATTACAGTCTCAATATTGGAGTCTATACACAGTGCACGGAAATTACAACCCAAAACACACGGTGTTTATAACAGTAACGCAGGGAAAATCCAATGACCACCTAATAAGGCCACGCGCTCTCGCTGAGTCTAAGGAAACTGGACAAAATCAAAAGAAAACTCCCTCCCCAATCAGAAGTAAACGCCCTCCGTCACGTATAATGCCCACAAAATGTAAATACCCCAACCGAAAATAAAATGCCCCGGCGAAATGTAAATAATGCCAACAAAATGTAAATACACCAGACGAAAATAAAACTTCCATTCGTTTATCATTCAACCAGAAAGCGTACCTTTGCCTGAATGCTTGCTCCTGGTATCGCCCGCCATTTGTGCCGCGTCCCGCTCTTTGTGTTTCTCCCACTCGCCGACCATAGAAGACTCACTGGTACCTCCCAGCCAAACGCTAGGGATACTGTGCTTCCCCCTCAGCCCCCCAAGCCGCAAAGGGGCCACCCACAATCCAGACAGTAACCTAGCTTCCCAGCTCACCTCCAAGGCTGAGCTACCACTCAATCAGCTGAGAAAATCCCCAACTCCTACAAGCAATCAGTCCAGTTCTCCAGTTTGGCAGCACAACAATACCTAATAGCCGAATCCCCTATTTTCCCCCCATCCCCTTTCTTTTATCCTCTTTTTTTTTTGACCTAATCACATCTTGTTTTAGGTTTTTAATCAAAAACTCTAAGTCATATTTCTTTT